>JAKUCV010004837.1:0-26947 GCA_028386065.3 Turnera subulata | reverse complement strand
GCACCAGCCACTAACTCTCCCCCAGCACCATAATCTAAGACTACCATCTGGCTGTTCCAAGATTTAACTGTGACTTACTAGATGTCTAGGTGTTTCCATTTTATTATTTTCTTTCCCCTCGACTAGTTACTACATTTCTATCGTCCAACCATTTCCTCATTATCCCGAGCAGGCTCGCAGCCTCTCCGCTCGTCTGGATGATATCCAATACCAATCTGTCATCACATAATAGTACCCCCGGTACTCGACTCACACAATTCTAACAGTCAACAACAATAATAGTCTCACTTATACCACAATTCCAACATCATCAATAACATCAACAATAATTTCAACAACATCAACGGCAACAAATATCAACTTAGATCATCACACAACAACCATACACAGCCACAAAGATTCATACCAGCAAATATCACATATAGCAAACAAGCAGCAACTTGATATCACGGGATGTAAATAAATATTTACTTAACCTCACCTTAGCCGTTAAATTCCTCAGGGATACTCGTCCTCTGGTTCCGATTCCACGAGGTCGTTCACGTCATCCAATCCTATAAGTAATAGCAATAATAGACTCACACAAATGTACAATAAATATGATATGCATATGGCTAATATCTCGTTTAATCTTACCCGGTTAATATTTCCGTTTAAGCATTACTCCAAAATTATGTGTTCCCTTTCTCCACAAATTAATATATATCGTATATATATCCCCGGATATTATTCCGGTATTATACTTTGATAATACCCCTTTCCAAAATATTTCATGAAAATCATCACTTATTATAACGTTTATTCCTTCCTCTATTTTTATTTTATTATAATATTTCTTTTTCAAAACTATCATTGTGCTAGATTATTATTGTCTGAATATGACCTCGACCATTTAATTATTCTCCAACTTAAAATGATCAAATCATTAATCCCATAAACCGTTAGCAAAGTTATTGGTCATATCAATTGATTTATTCATCAAGATCATTAATCCACAAATAGAATTATTAATTATATTATTAACGGTATTGATTAATTGGTGTTTATATTATTATGGGAGCATAAATCAAATCCTAGTCATGGTTCCAAATTAAAGAAATCATTATCCCTGTAGTCGCAATATAAACTATCCAGATTATTTAATTAATCAAACCATTAAACTTACCAAAATCCAAATTAGTTATATAATTCAATTTTTAGTAGCCTAGAGCAATTCCCAGGTCCAAAATTGGGTCCAAACGTTTCAGCCCTATGGACCAAACCATGACTTCCAGCCCATTGCATTTTATTCGTCAGTCCATTACCTTGAGTTAAACTCACTCACCATTAGTGAAATTTAATTCAGCAGCAACAACCAAGGTTAAAGACGTCCTCGACAGCAGCACGACGGCGAGGGCGAGCGGCGGCGTGATGCGAACGGTGCGGCAGGAGGCAAGGCGGAGAGGCGAGCGACGGGCGACAAGGGAGGCGCGATCTGAAGCAGCTACGGCGCGGCGGCGTGGTTGCTGGCACAGAGGAGCTGATGCAGAGGAGGATGGTGGTGACGAGAGGGCGATGGCTTCGGCCTTGCTCCGTCGGGCGGCGGAAGGAAAAAGGAAGTGTGGCAGCAGCGACTTCGCGAGGCGGTGATGTCGGTGTCCGTCGGCAGCAGAAGGAGCAGAGAAGGGAGCGGCGACGACGGGGGAAGCGCGTCATGCTGCTCATCTCGGTTCCGGCCGTCGCTATCGGTGGAGGAGCACGGCGAGAAGAAGAGGCTAGCGGTCGGCAGCGTGAGGAAGGTGACGGTCGAGCTCACCGACGGTGGTGCTGCGCGGAAGGAAAGAGGAAGTAGGTGGGTGTGGTGGTTGGTGGTGGCGTCGGAGGGAAAGAAAGGAGAGGAGATGGTGGGGTGACGCTGCGTCGTTTGATGCTGGGTGGTGTTGGTTTTTTTTTTTTTATAACTGAAACTGTATGGAAAGGAAAGGAACACGAGTGAATGAGTTAAACACTATTGCAGGGGAAAGACTTGGTGAAGACCATCTCTGTCTAGTGGTGGCTATTTGCAAGTTTTAAAATGCAGCAAATTATGGTTGAGTGGAGGTAAGGAATAGTACAGCTTGTTAAAGCTGCAGAAAGTAGAGGTGGATATGTTGGCCACATTTCACAACCGAGTGTAATCATGGAGATGCATGAGCAGCAGAGTTGGAAAGAGCCAGCAACATTTTTTTTTTTATATATAGCAAAGGACTTATATGCCCTTTCTATTCTTTTAGTCTCCAAATAAGATATAGGGGTAATTTTGTCTTTTTAAAAATTCGTTTCAAAATACCACTTACTCTCAGAAAAAAAAAATCCAAAGTAAATTTCCAAAAACATGTTCGTTATTTATGGTGGAAATAAAGAATAAATTTTCTTTAAGATAAATTAGTAATTATTAGAATATAAATACTTGGCAAGTAATAATGATAATAATAACAATAATAATAATAATAATAATAATAATAATAATAATAGTAGTAATAATCATAAAGATAGTGATAATCATAATAATCGTAATATTCATAATTATAATCAAACTTCTATAAGGAAAACCGTATGGAAATCAAATGGTAGAATCCTCGATTAAATGCGATAAGATTTTATTAATCACCGTAAAAGTTAAAATAAAACGGTAAAATCAACAAAAATTTTACCCGGGTCGTTACATGATATGTAAGAAAATAATTCTTTTGACTTAATTTCCTACAATTAGATTACAGATTTACTTTCAAATTTATAATTGTAAAATTTAAATAGAATGATGGTGGATTGATCTTTTATGAGATTTTAATAATTTTAGAATAATTTTCTAGGAGATCAATTAGAAGTCCAAAATTTATTTCACTAAATATTAGTCCATTTAATTTGGGTTCTTTATTAAAACAACTATACTTACAATAATATCCTCCAAAAATTGTTAACGACTTATTTGCAGAATTCCATTATTTAAAAATAAATCTTCCATCATAATTTTTTAAAAATTCCATTTCCTCCAAAGATTAATATATTTTAAAGATATAAATAATTCTTAATTAATAGACATATAATACATAAGCATAATAAATTAATTCATAAAGAATTGTTTCACATATCGCAGACCTCAGGGCCAAAGCTCAATTGCCTAGCCCTGGTGTCATATACAAGCTTTTGACCAATCTGCTGGAGTGCACCGATTGAGGTCCTGAAATCGCTGGGAAAAACCGCAAAGCAGAGAGCGGTGGTCCCTTTTGGAATGTCCTTCGAGAAATCTTCAGGAAGTGCAGCGAACAAGAAGAGGCCTTCTGGTTGGACCTCAAAATCTGCATTCTCCAGATGGAAAGTCATCCCTGGAATGGTCTAGCGCGCTTCCGGGTATGTTTCTACATAGCACAGATCGTTAAACCCTTTGTGGAACTTAACTCTCTTCAGGAACTGGTTCTTCGACAATGCTGCTTCCAGGGTTGCAAAGATTGCTGCAAAGACCGGAGGTTTGAAGAGGGAGAACTTTTAGGAATGTGTTTTTTGGGTTGTCGGGTTTGATGCAATACGAGAACTTTCCTTGGCTCATGGAGTCTATCTGTGAAAGGAAGGAGCGAGGACCCCATCCTAAGCTCAGAGTTCCGCAGGTTAGATTCGGGAATGGCCTATTTGCTGCCACATATATTTGATGTTTTTGCTGTCCCTGCTGCAACCGAAGGTCATGTTCGGGATGGCCACAGATTGGCCATCCAAGGTCTGGAAGGTGAAAGTTTCGGTGGCAAGAACGCCGCTGGTGTAGCTCCCACTGTCTTGTTAAAGACACAGGGACTCCGTTGCAGTCTAGGGGCTTGTAAGATTTGGACTGGCTGTCGGGATACAGGGGATCTTTTTGAGGGAAGCAGGTGTTGCCAGGGGATTTGCACTCCTCACTGTATCCAGGTGAGGTCGCTATCAGAATCTATTGCCAAGTTGTAGGATTTGGAAGAAGACCCCCCACCAGCTACAGGATCGAATGTGCCAATACCTAGATTCACATGGAACACAAATTCGTGAGCGTAGCGAGTGGGAGGAGCAATCAGCTTAGGCCCTCCCGCCGAATGTTGCAATTGGACCACTCTTTGTGGATGAGCCCCGCCAAGTTTATGCCATTGGGTTGCACTGCAGCAATGCAACTCAAAAGCGCCATAAAGGCTACAAAGATTAGAGAAAACCTCATTTTAATTTGCACCCTCCTCCCACGAACCACACCAATTTTGTTGGTGACTTATATTTGTACGTAGTAGTACTCTGTGATGAAATGCATGTTTTCTGCATATACATATATAGTACTCACTCTGACATTCATTTTTGTTCATTGCCAAACAAATTGGATCCTCCTTGTAGTTCTTTCCTTTTCTGCTAAGATTCAATCCAAAACCCAGATCTTTTGAGATCTTTTTGGCCACCGACTCCTGAACATGTTTTACAGTACTGGAGCATGTATTTTCCTTACCAACCCAGATTAATTTCTTTCCATGCAAGCTGCATGATTTCTCAACTGTTATCCTTCCCCTGTACCATACACATACACTACTACCATATGCCAAATCCATTGTCTTGTCTTTTGGTTGGTGAATCTGAGTGATCTACTATGGACTCAATCTTTGTTGGTTAAATTTAAGCCTGCCATTTTTTTCCCCTTATGCTTTGAGGTGGGAGATGATATCAAGTCCACATCCCTCTGCAACTAGGGAATATGAAGTTAGAACTGGTAGGAGTGGCTCAACCAGAACATCAAATGCCAGATCCAAGTTATTTGGGTGCTTAACATTGGTATCAATCAATAATTGCTTTCCTTTGAACAAAGAATTGGAAAATTTAATTACACAAGACTCTCCTACAATACTAAAACCAACCTATAAACATGAATAATACACAACAGATACAAGCACCTCACCAAAAAAATAACAGGACCACAAAATCCATGCAAAGAATGAAAGTATCATGACTTTGCTACAACCAAAGTGTATATATTCGTATATATGGCAATTGCGCTTGTTACAACGGCCAAAAAAATCATGACTGCCGCCATGATCCTATCTCTTAACGTCGATATTTTGTAAACATCCCTGTAATTCATGAAAACAAAAAGAAATTAGAATGTTGCAACAAGAATAAAATTACAGAATCTTTTTTTTTTTTAATGATAAGTTACAGAATCTCTTTTAGGGAAGAGAATTTACCTTAGGACAATGGCGCCAGGAAAGATGAAGGCAATAGACACAGCAGCGGTTGAACCCACAAACTGAAAGACGTACCAGATGTTTGGGATTGCAATTGCTGCTACGTAAATCAAAGCTAGCAAACTAAGAGTGAGAGACAAAAATCTGGCGGTGTCTTTTGCCAAAGCAGGCTTGTTAGGGAACAGGAATTCATCAATGTTTCCTCTCAAGGAGAAGTTTAAGAGTGGGAACACAGGCATGAGGTGAAAGGCATAGCTGAGTCTAACAATGTCATTCAGCAATGCGCCAATTGCTGTATCAGAACTTTGATCAAAGTTGACAAGTATATCAGACATGGTTGACTCCCCAAACAAAAGATACCCGAAAATTCCTATGGCGAAGTAGATGGCAGCACAGAGTACTAAAGAAACCTTCACTGCTGACATCATATCAGAAGGTTGTTTGAGCTCGAAACCGATAGGATGCACTGCAGAATTTATTTGAAGTTAGAATGTGTAAGAGAAAAAAAGCAGTAAACCAATATCTGGGAAGAGCATTGCTGCTTTCAGGAATTCGGTTTTCTAAACAACATATGCTCACCGTTGAAATGAAATGTGAAAGCAGTCACAATGACAGGGACTGCAGTGAAGAGGTTGAAAAACGATGCTTTGTCGTCTAGCTGGGGAAGCATTCTTGGAGTTTTTGTGTTTCCTTGTACAATTGCATAGATAGCCATTCCCGAGCTTATGCCGACAAATACAAGAGCTAGAAGAACCGATATAGCTGAACTGAACTTTAAGGATTCTGGAAACAAAAAGCAAAATAAACTAAGACCCTCGCATCCATGACTTCTGTCAAGTTGAACAAGATTATATGCGTTTAGTTGTGTCATTTCTGCTTTCAATGTCTACTGATCGAAGATGAAAGAATGATCTGTCATGCACTGACCTATACGCCTGTATAACACCAGCGGAAGCATAACAAAGACAACAACGAAGAGCATTGCAAAAGCACGAGTGTTCCACCAATGAATCCCAAACCATTCTTGCAAAACACCCAGGTGAACAGATCCTTCATGCACTGTTCCTGCGAGTACATCTCCTGCCAAAGTTTAATGAAATTGCAATGTTAGCCGTAGAAGTTCACTTTCTATGGAAGAACAACAGAAAGGCACAAAAATATCACTGGTTTACATATAAAGGCACAAGATTCTTCAACTGATGTGGGAAGCCTAAGTGGAAGATGCTACAATCAGGAGAGAAATCACCGAAATGAGATCTATTAAAGTGCACAATTAATACTCCCCATTAATGAATAATCAAACACAGACTTGGATTTACCATTTGGTGAGCTATGATGGATAAGTAATTAAATGATAGTAACTAATAAAGCATGTTAGCCCTTTCACAGTTCTTGCTTCGAAAAACTTGATTGTACAGTAATACAAAATGAACCCATCAAGCATGATCCTGATTGTCCAATTAGATCAAATAGATACCATGATCACATCAGAATAAACCAGGGAAAATCTAGAAAACCACATACTTGGAAACAAATCAGATTATAATCTAGAATATATGAATATTGCAGGGCCCCAGAGAAAGAATTAAATCTCTCCTGATTGAATTGAACACCTTAACATTTAGCAATTATGGCTAAGCTAGAACCCAACAAATCCAAAATTCAATAAATTCTCTGGTCCCCTCTCAATCAATAATAGAAAGAAAAAACAAAGAGAAAAAAAGTTCATTGCAAAGAATGGATATGCAAAGCTTACCCATAATAATCAAATACATGATCAAGCAGCCAAGGTTAGCTATCAAGACACAAACTTGCACGGCCATGGAACCCACTGGGCCAAAAGCTTCCCTCATCACACCGCCGTACGTGGTGGCCTCACCGGCGTGCGTGAACCTCATCAAGAACTCCACAGAGATGTAGGCCAGCCATGCAATCACCATAACAAGCACAAAGGCAGGGATGACACCCAGCACCTTAAGCGTGGCAGGTATGGACATAATGCCCGCGCCTATTATGCTAGTAGACACATTGAACACCGCCCCTGATAACGACGCAGTACCCTTCTCCTTCTCTTCGATCTTGTGGTGGTTATCCGGCAGGAGCGGAGAGTTTAACCCAGTGGCCGGCGACATCCCGACGATGTAATTCTCCGGCCAGAGGGAGGATTTTTTTTTTTTTTTTTTTTTTGCGCGCGGTTACTTGTGCTTCATTAATTAAAAGTAACGTGTTTTTAAGTATGTGTGAGGCTAGAGATGGCGCATTGGTTGGAAGTGGGTCAATGACCAAAATGGCATTTATGGATCTTGGAATATGGTTTGATGTTGGTTGGTTAAGGGGAGGGTAGGATTGGAATTAAATAGGACAGATAAGTTTGCAGTATTTTATAATCTAGGAGGGATTGAATTTAGACACAAACGTGGGAAATATAGAACATGGGTGTATCTAGACGCGAAAACTGGTGATGTGGTGGTGGACCTAATAATTAAGTGTGGATCTCCGACCAAAAAAGAAATTAAGTGAACCGATATTTGCGCTCCAGCAGTTGTTAATGGCACTCTACTTTGCCATTAAAAGGTTCAGGTGAGCATGGTCTCCCATCCTTGGCAAACGCATGGTTAATTAATATACGGAAGTCTTAATCTGTATTAGTAAGGCTGCAATCGAGTAGAGCCATTCAGGTCGGTTATTGTTTGCTCGAGTTTAGCTCTTATTTAAACGTTGTGACTTAACAAAACGGTGGAGGGAGATTAACATTTTTAGGAGGGCCAATATCGCTTTCCGCTAATATTATTCTATAGGGTCAACTCTGTCATGCTCTATGATTACACACGCAACTACGCTTTGTTTTTTGTTTTTTTGTTTCAGGAAAAGAAATAAAAGTCTAACGTGACCAGTGGTGATATGATCATATTGATTTGAGTTCTAGCAAGACCTTGATTCGAAGATCTGAACTATCTGGCAATGATCTGTATACTGTACGGATGAACGTTGTTCATACCCAAACCAATTTTTATATACAGATTGATATCAAGGAAAAAGAAAGAGAATATATTATATTACTACAAGTCTAATTATTCGGTGAAGTTAAATAATGTTTGAATTGTTGAATCAAATTTGTGGGTACTGGGTACAGACATATACTTCGTGGTGCATAAACCACTCGATGAATTAAATGATGCCATGGTGAGTTTTTGACGTGGATCCTGCACTTGCATCAAGCTCTCAAAACAGGGCACTCCGTTGAAGTATAGCCACTTAGCCACTCTGTTACACTATTTTACAAGAAATTTGTCAAAGCAATTCCTACGCAAAGATGGTAATAGCTACAGGTTTTTGAAAATTCATGAATAATAGAATAAGTAACAAAAGAGCAGCCATTAGGCCAACCACATCCATACAATTACTTTATGCGGAGAGCTGCAGGTTTGGCAGCAGCTAGCAAAGACTGATATTTTGCAACCCTTTGTGGTTTGTTCTTGTTCTGCCTAACATTTCAACTATCAGAGAAATGTGAAACATTGAAGTAGGCTCCCAGGCCATAAACTGTGCAACACTTTAGTTCTGAATACGTATTCCCATCATCTAATCTCTTTTTTTTCGCAATTATAAAGACATTTGCTCTGGCTATGATACCTCATTGCACATATAGTTTATTCATTCATATATTTCCATAGAAACAGCCGTACAAAACTTTATATGTTACAAAACTTGCTCCATGCTTGACTCGAGGAGGATCACCTTGTTTTTGTACTCTTTAGTAGGTAAGAGACACAAGAAGCTTATTACAATCTAGTCATAACCATTTATACTAACCAGTCAACTATCATGCCAACCTGTTCCTTACTAAACTGTATATGTTTGTTGATATGGCAATGACACTTGTCACAACAGCTAGAATTACCATTACCGCAGCAATGATCTTATCTCTCTTGGTTGCTATGTTGTAGACATTCCTGTCATTCAATACAAAATACAAGAAAAATTAGTATCCAAGTAACAATTTCAGTGCAGTACAAGGAGATGGATTCTTCTGAATAGATACTGCATACCTTAGCACAATTGCGCCTGGGCATATAAAGGCAAGGGACACTGCTGATGTAGAACCCATGAACTGAAAGACGTACCATATATTTGGTATGGCAATTGCTGCTATGTAAGTGAAGGTTAGTAAGATGAGAGTGAGGGACACAAATCTGGTGGTGTCTTTTGACAAAAGAGGCCTCCTTGGAAATAAGAATTCGTCAATGTTTCCCCTCAGGGAGTAGTTCAAGAGAGGAAACACCAGCACAAGGTGAAGGGCATAGCTTAATCGAACTATGTCATTGAGTATTGCACCCATTGCTGTATCAGAACGTCTGTCAAAATTAACTAGAATATCATCCATTGTTGATTCCCCAAACAGGAGGTAGCCAAAGATGCCTATGGAAAAGTAGATAGCAGCACAAAGTAGCAGTGACATTCTCACAGCTGAAATCATATCAGAGGGTCTTCCAAGCTCGAAACTGATTGGATGAACTGCACATGTAAGAAATAGTAATTAAGTATTTACCAGATCAAGAAAAAGTTATCTGCATAGGTATGTAAACTTAGGACATCAACAACATGAGCTCACCATTGAAATGAAATGTGAAAGCTGTCACAATCACTGGGACAGCGGTGAAAAGATGGAAGAAGGAGGTATTGTCATCTAGATGTGGCAGCAATCTTGGATTTTCTGTTTTTCCTTGGATCAGCGCACATATTGCCATCACCGAACTTATGCCAACAAACACCAACGCAAGGAGAACTGATATAGCTGATGTGAACCGTAGTGATTCTGGAAAACATTTCACAAAGTGAGCAACCTCGCCCACTGATATAGACAGCAGCAACTTTATAAATAATCTAGAATTTCCTTTTCCTATGTAGGCTGCAACTTCTCCCTGAGGAGAAATATTGAGAATCAAAATCATTCAAACGGCTGCATTTAGTTCAAACCGCTGCAGAAATTTAATTAACTTGTCTCGTGTATACAATCAGAGCATCAACATAGGCGAAGCAGAAACTCGAGCAATGCAAATGCGTAATTTTAGTCTTCCAAACAGCCATGCATATAAAGCAGAGGAAGAATTGAAAGGAAGATGGTAGAAAAGTTGAGAGACACTGACCTATACGCCTGAACATGACAAGTGGAAGCATTATAAAGACCACAATGAAGAGGATCGCATAGGTACGCGAATTCCACCAGTGAACACCGAACCATTCTTGCAAAACACCCAAGTGCACCGAACCATCATGAGTCTTTCCTGAGAGCACATCCCCTGAGGAAAACACTAATTGTGTCATTATCCGCAAAAAATTTGCAGTTTTGGCCAACGAAATGTATAATCCATCATGTGGGAAAACTTGATTCTTCAGCGTAGAAATTTCGAAGTGGAAAGTTAGAGAAACAAAAAGGGTATAAAAATTCAGAAAATTAGCGGCAGAAGCAACTAAACCCAGATAATCACAGTTAACCAATTACTGATTGAATCCAACTCTAACAATCATCGTACATAGCTTTCAATCATTAAAACACTTTTTACAGCCAAAAAACAGTCGGGTACAAATTTGAACTGACGTTGGTGCAATGAATCCTGAATCAAAAGGACATCAAAACATTGGTGTCTATAATAAGAGCTACTGAATATGTAACATGTTTACTGCTGATACCATAACCAAGTTCACTTTCCATGCCACAAATAGCAAACTAACCCAAGAACTACCTACCTCCACAAAAACTAAACCAGCCCAAAAAAGGCAAAACATAAACACAATAAAAAGCAGCTGGAGATAAGGTATCTACATGGCTTACCGATAATAATCAAGTACATGATCAAGCACCCGAGATTAGTCATCATGACACACACTTGAACAGCCACGGAACCTGCCTTCCCATATCCTTCCTTCATCACACCAGCATAAGTCGTGGCCTGGCCAGAATGCGTGTATCTCATCAAGAACTCCACCGAAATATCGACCAACCATGCAACAACCAGAATCAGCACCAGAGCAGGGATCACCCCTAGCACCTTAAGCGTGGCGGGTATGGACATGATCCCTGCACCCAGTATGCTCGTCGACACATTGAACACCGCCCCAGGCACCGACCCCCGGTTCTCATTGGACGGCTTGTTCCCGGCCGCGGGGAGAAGCGGAGAAGTTACTGTTCCGGCAGCCAACGACATCGATCGGTCTCTAGAAGAATCACACTAGCTAGCTAGGAATGTTCCGGCAGCAGGAGAGTTTGTGACTCACCAGTTGTTATTATTACTAGTCAGCACTAGCTAGTATTATGTTGTTGTCTTATTGTTCATTATTAGTGTCTTGGGTGGGCCATGCAGTAGGTAGAATGACAGAAATGCTATTGTGAACAGAGGGAATGAGGTGCTTTAGGCGAGGGTAAGGGTGGAAAATTAAGCAGGAGGAATATTAAGTGGTGGGATGATGTGTGGTTATTAATTGTTATGTTCTTAATTTTTAGAAGAATGGCCAATGAAGAGATTACAAGAAGTGATTACCTCGAAACCGGCAATGAATTTGGTAGCAAAAGTTGGAATGTGCCTGGTCCCACTTAAGGTAAGAAGGACTGTGTTTGTGTGTAGAACCAACAGGTGCTTATAATTCTATGGCCTGGTTATGCATGCAGCCAAACGTATTGCATCGAAGCAGTAGTCTAGTTTTCACGTGGTTGGTGGCAATTAAGATCAGTAGATATGATCCTCTCTTTTTTTACGCATGCGAAACATATTGAGTGGCTCAAGTTAACCTAACCAGTGGACCAATTCGCAAAAGTTTCAAACTTTGTTATTAGGAAAATAGAATTATGATGGTGGTGTGGGTCAAACTTTGTCTTGTATGGTGTTTTTATTTCGGAGGTGTTTAGGGGCGGTTTTTGTTTTCCGTGAATCTAATTACTAATTTACTAATTGACCAGAAATTTCCTTTTAAGAACTACTTATGGGTTTTTACTGTTTGAAACGTGCCTATACAAAATTGCACGCCTTTGGTCTTACTACATAATAAGAAGAATAGCCTTCTCTAGTCTTTGCAGTTTCCAAATTCCACATTTCATCATGGTTCTTATTCCTCACTTTTGATTGAGATTGGAGGGAGAGAGACACCCGGATCTTTTCTATTATATAATGAATGATGCTATATAAATTAATTATAGTCATTTTCTTGAAGTTTCCAGAGTGATGAGCGCCCATATCAGCAGCAGCCCCTAAGCTATGCATGGGGCTGCTAATTATATGATACCATACCAATTGTGTGTGATACTGGACTAATGGTGTCACGATCACAAGTCTCAACTAAGACTTTTCTCGATGGAATTAACAAAATTAATTAGAAAAAGAGTTTATGTCCCATGCAATTCTTCTTCTATACTTAGTTACGGGAAGTAAGCCATACATTTCAATTACGTGGTTATTTGTAATTGTATGTTTAAATATAGTAATTAATGGGCCCAGCGTTTCAATTTTGTCTTAAATTAAATTGTTTATAATCACACGGCCGGTTGGTTTCTTCCTCCATGTCAATCTTCTGAATTAAGATCCTTATAACTAGTTTGGTTCTTTTTTTGTCGAAAACTAGTTTGGTTCTTAATATTTTTTTGTCAAATTAGGTTGAATTATTCCCTTCTTATCCAAAGTTTATGCCCGAGAATCTAAGATTGGAATGAAATATGTTCAACTTTTTCAACGTCCATGCGTTCTAAATTCTAATTAACAAACCTCAACATAATTCGCCACCTTGAATTCTTTTATCCTTCCACTGTTCCACAACATATTTTTACTTATCTGAATAAATTGGTTAAAGCAGCTTACACAACTAATAAGTAAGTTGAAAATTTTATTCATCCTCAATTTTTTTTCTTTCAAATTTTTATCTTTTTCTACGGAAAACACACAAATTTAAAGGAAAAAGGGCACTTAAGCTGGACATCATGCCAAATTCAACCCACCTTTCATTCCAGCCCGTTAACTAATCTGGTCCATCTGTAGTTAAAGATAAAAGCAACAGAAGCCCAATATTTGATAGGGCCTTCTTGCTAGCAGTACTACAACCGACGAAGAGCACAGGCAGCCCGGCCCAATAACAGAAGGACTACTCTTCTCGATCCACATCATCATACACTCCGTTTTTCTTATTTTCTTTTTCCTAAAAGACAGAAAAGCACCCAACAAAAAGACGCGTCCATTGTGCTTTTCTTCCTTCTCCTCCTCCTCTCTCGGTTTCTTCCCTTTTACCCAAAAAAAAAAAAGAAAAAAACACAAAAACAAAAATCTTATAGAGAGACTTGAAGAAGACGACCAAGATACCCCTCGCATGTGCTCTTGTTGGTCATTGTGAAATCAAATCACGGATTAGCATTCGATTGCGCGAGAAATGGGAGATCAGGTAGCTCGGGGAGACGATTTCGAGAAGAGAGCCGAGAAGAAACTCACTGGGTGGGGCTTGTTCGGCTCCAAATACGAAGACGCCGCCGATCTCTTCGAGAAAGCCGCTAATTGTTACAAGCTCGCCAAATCCTGTATCATTCCCTTCTATCCCTCTCTTTTATCTGGAGTGTATTTTCTTTTCTTCTTCTTTATTGGAGGATTTGTTGAGAAAAATGATGCAATTGAATTTTTTTCTCTCTCTCTCCCCTGTTTAGCGATTAGAATGAATTGATCGCGGAAATGGTTGATGATCATCCTTCTGATGGTTCTTTTTAATGAGTAATTTGTGGGTCAACAAGCTTGATTTTTTTCTTGTGGCTTCTGTGTTAAGCTGGAAGAACCGATTCATTTTGTTGGTATATTATGCATTTTTAGATTTACTGATTAAATGGGCTATGATCATGTAAATGATTTAACTTTTTTTTTTCTGGGTTTGGTGATTCAGGGGATAAAGCTGGAGCGACATATGTTAAGTTGGCAAACTGCCACTTAAAGGTTTGTACTTTGCAGGATTAGATTGGATTACGGATTGTGTTGCAATTACACACTAATCTTGTTAGTTATTTTGGTGTTTGAAATTGTTTTTATTTCTTATTTGAAGTCTGATAGCAAACATGAAGCTGCTTCAGCTTACGCAGATGCTGCCCATTGTTACAAGAAATCCAATACGAATGGTGAGTTCCGGGTGGCCTAATGCATGATGTCGGTTCATATATCAGCTTTAACATTTGTCATGTGATCTTATTGGAGTTTCTCTGCCTGCAGAGTCAATATCTTGCTTAAACCAGGCCGTTGAGTTGTTCTGTGATATTGGAAGGATTAGTATGGCTGCAAGATATTACAAGGTATGCTCTGCGTCTTAGTCAGGGCATGTCAGCTAGTGATTTTTGGTTTAGGAGTATCATTCAACAAGAGTAATTTGCTTGTCTCTTCATCTTTACACATGTGTAGGTTGTGCATTTCTACATTATAGTTTTTGTTATGATATTAAACATTCTAGAAGCCGATTATTACCATTTGCAATCATGCATCCATGAGATGCACTTCTGGAATTATGCAGCTGCTGATTTTACACTAGAAGTCGTTGAGAAAACCAGTTTTACCTTCTCTTGTGCAGGAAATTGCTGAGTTGTTTGAGTCAGATTCCAACATTGAGAAATCTATGGAGTATTATGAGAAGGCTGCTGATTTTTTCCAAAATGAAGAAGTAACAAGTACTGCCAACCAATGCAAACAGAAAGTGGCGCAGTATGCTGCTCAACTAGAACAGTAAGCATGACTCTGTTGACAAGGAAAAAAGAGTTAAATTAGATGTTGATGAAAATCTGTGATAGTTTGTAATGGCCAGTACAGACATGCAATTGTGACGAATGCATTCAGAGTTAGACATGCATAAAAAGTGGAGTCAGAATGATGACAAGAAGCTCTTATTTTTCTATTTGGCCAGGCTGGATAAGATCATCTTTTTCACTGATGTTGCTGATATTTCAAAAACTAATATTGTATTTTTTGGCTCTTATTTATTTCTCCAGATACCAAAAGGCGATTGAGATTTTTGAAGAGATTGGCAAGCAGTCACTTGGCAATAACTTACTCAAGTATGGAGTAAAAGGCCATTTTCTTAATGCTGGCATTTGCCATCTTTGCAAAAGTGATGTTGTTGCAATCACCAATGCCCTAGAGAAATATCAGGTCCTAAGTTTGTCCCGTTATTTGCATCGTGATGATTTGTTGTTGTTATCTGGAGCCATATTGCTGATGGATTTTGAATTTACTTTTGCAGGACTGGGATCCAACCTTTTCTGGAAGTCGTGAATACAAACTCCTAGCAGTAAGTTATCCATAATTTTCAGTTCCTCGTTAGTTGTTGTTTTGCTTTTGCCAGTTGTTTTTTATGTGCATAGATATAATATTGTTTATCCATTATGTGTTTTTCTTAACATCTTGTCTGGCGTCCTACTACCAGTGTCTTACCGATGTTATATATGTATATTTTATTGATAGCAACCTAGATAGTTTCATACGTCTCCTTGCAGCCAACCCTCCTGCTTCTACCGCTGCTTTTACTATGTAATGAGAGAATGTGAAGGAGTAATCGCCTTTATTTTGGCAGGATATTGCTGCTGCTATTGATGAGGAAGATGTTGCAAAGTTTACTGATGTTGTCAAGGAATTTGATAGCATGACCCCACTGGTAAGTTTTTATGGCTGGTCTTTTTTGTCGCACATTCTTGAGCTTAAGCCTTTCTTTACCATTACTCTTCGCATGCTTTTTAACTTCGTGCATTTGTTATTGAGAAATAAATTCGATGCCTAGGTGTTTAACATAAACTGTACTGGTAAAGGGTACTGCATCCGCTGTTCTTTTTACATTATCTGTGCTCTTATTTTCATTCTTTCTGTGAATAAAATCTGTTTGTTTCTTTCGTAGAGTTGAAAATGAATATTCATATCTTAAACTTTTACTGTCTTGCATCTTTAATTTATTTCACCGACTGATTCTGATGAAATTCCATTTACGCTGATGTGCTGATTTGGTTGCAGGACTCATGGAAGACAACCCTTCTGCTGAGGGTTAAAGAGAAGCTGAAAGCTAAAGAATTAGAGGAGGATGACCTTACCTAAATTCAGAGTTTCAAGCTTTTACTCACTTGGTTTGCAACTGATGATTTCATTGTAGTATGCGTTAAAGAGTTTAGTGAAGCTACTATATTTCACTTTCGCCTGATATACGTTGTTTTGGGCTTTGATCTGAGTGGTTATGCTTGCATTTGTGGATATGAATTTGTAATGCGGGTGGAATGTTCTATGCATATATTACCCCAATTTAGTTAATGAACCGAATTTATTCAAGGAAAGTTACGGCTATTTTCCATAAAATTAGAGGTGCCAACTGCCAAGGCTCAGTAGGGTAAATGCTGAGTTTGTGGAAAAAGAAAAAAACTTCGCAGGGTTTAGAGATTCAATCGTAATCACAGGGCTTGAAACATACTTGAATTATTGAAATTCAGGTTGTAAGTTTGAATTTGATCTTGGCACCTTCTGTTTTTTTGAGTTGAGAGACGGTCTTAGCACATTTCTTAATGATGGAAATTAATGCTTTAAGTTTGAATTTGGGCTTAAACATCTGTCGCACGGCATGAGACAGTGATTGATGTACACATCTTTATATGAAGCTTCTCTTTTTTTCCTTTTTAATGGAAATAAGAAATCTAAAGTGGTATCTTTTAAAATAGCCTAAATTCCGATTGGCGTGGATAAGGAGGATATAGGAAGTTCATGTGACAGGATAAAAAGTGATTAATACTGGCAATGATGGAAGCTAGAGTTGTTGTGTCCGATTCTGGATTAATCCGTTGTGGATTTTGAAAGTCGGATGGGTTGCTATAGATAAGGAGACGTTCTTGGTAAAAGGAAAAAAATTAAAGAAGAAGAATAAAGGTGTAGTCGTGTAGAACTCGAATTCCACAATTAACTTAACAAATGGTTCTTAATTTTAGATAAATTTAACAAATAGTTGAATTTTTCTGGTTGGGGGAAGAAACCTTCCGTATGAGTGGAGGTCTGATAGAGAATTTACATGGTGATCCTATACTATAATCGTGTAATAATACATAATAATGGCAGGAAATATTTGTTTAGGCCATTTCTTTATTAGGAAGATCTCAATTCTCAATTACACGTTTTATCAGAAATATGAGATCTGGGTAATAATCAGGAAACATGCCCAGAAAGTAAATCAAAAAATGAATTGAGTATAAGACAAACAAAAATGGTTATAATCGGATCAAACTTAACCTAAACCTTAAAACTACGTAAGTTGCAAAAAGGTAAGTACAAAGTGGTTGAACTGCAGATACCAAGATCGTTTGAAAATCAACTGGTTCACTTCCTCCAAAGTTCATCACATTGGTAAGGACTTCTCTCCACGTGACAATCCTCAATACGATGATCTGGCAAAAGCGGGACATCCAAAATATCCCATTAAAAAAAAAAAAAAACCCACTAATAAAGCAGAAGATAGCTACAGTTTCGGCCTTCTAACGACACCGTTTAGAGTTTCCTTGTCCGAAGTCAAGCGGGCAACTGGCTGAGTCTACCCATCTTCCTCCCCCCAACTTGGGCAAAGTATACGTCGATTATTCCATTTCCCCTTCTTCTTTTCCTCTCGAAACTTAACATCCTTAGTTCCAAAATTCAAAAAAAAAAAAAAATCATCATTAGCAACAGTCGCGAAGAACAGATGGCTGCTTCTTCCCTGCTTTTATGGTGTCCTGTTTATTAATCCACCAGTGGGGGGTATGCCTTGTCTTTTTTCCTTCTCTTGCTTTTTTACTTTTGACGTTTTGGTTTCATCGTATTAGTTACTCCTGTCGGTTCTGTGTTTTTATTATCTATGATGAACTGTCACTTGTCCTGGGTTATTAGCCTGGAATATGCTTTGCTTTCGTTTTCCTTTTTTTTCGTTTTCTTCATGGATTACGAGTTGTTGTTTAGTGTCTGCAATCGGATTTGGAAGTTCCTTGTTTATATTCTCTAATTCCTGGGCTGGTTGTGTCCGTCCTTTGCTTCTCTGGTTTGTGGATTTGGGTTTTCATGATCGTCAATTGTATGTTAAGGAAGTAAGTGAATCAGTGCTGTTCTGTTTATTGAAGTGGTGCTTGTCTGTCATTCGCATCCTTTTGTCTTTGAGTTGTTTGCTTCGTTTTTTGCTTAATACCGGGCTTAATTGTCTGCATTTCACTTTGTGATTTACTGTTCTAGCTTTATTTTTCGACTATACTTTCCAACTTTGACTGATGAGAGATCTTGCTTTGTGTTGTTTCCTTAGGTTGCAATCTTTAGATAAAGAATGAAGAAGATAGTGGATACCAGAGTGCTATTTGATGTTTGATGTTTTGATATTAGTCGTTTAGAAAGCCAATTTTGAGTGTGAGAATGGCTTCATCTGATAAAGGGAACCATAAAGAGGAGATTGAGGAATGCAGTGCTCCTAAATCCCAGGATCAGTTGTCTCTCGATATTTCAGCATCTAGAAAAACACTGTTAAGCAGTGGAAACCCTCAGAGGAAGTTCCCAGACGGCTTAACTTCTATTACCAACAGAATAAATTTCCTTAAATTTGGTTCAGCATCTGCCAAATTCAGACAGCTGGCTCAGGAGAAAGATGATGTTTCACGTTCAGTGGATTCTTCTTCCAGTGGCCATCACTTTCGTGAACGTCTAAGTGGGCTTTCTCATAAGCTTGACTGGGCGTTGCTCTCGAAAATGTTTAAAGAATGGATTAGGGACCCCATGAACATGGCCCTTTTCGTGTGGATAATGTGTGTTGCCATATCTGGTGCCATCTTGTTTCTCGTCATGACAGGAATGCTAAACCATGCACTACCAAAGAAGTCCCAGAGAAATACATGGTTTGAAGTCAATAATCAAATTCTCAATGCTTTGTTTACTCTTATGTGCCTCTACCAACACCCAAAGCGATTCTACCATCTTGTACTTCTTTGTAGATGGAAACCAGAAGATATTTCCAGGCTGAGAAAGATATACTGCAAGAATGGGACTTATAAGCCGCATGAGTGGACACACATGATGGTTGTTGTTATTCTGCTCCACTTAAATTGTTTTGCTCAATATGCACTTTGTGGTCTAAAACTTGGGGTACAAGAGATCTGAGCGCCCTGGGTTAGGAGTTGCAGTATGCATATCTGTTGCAATTGCTGCACCTGCAATTGCTGGTGTATACTCCATAGTTAGTCCCCTTGGGAGGGATTATGATAGCGAAATGGATGAGGAATCCCAGATTGAGATTGCCACTGCTGAGAAGAAGGGGCCTGCGCAATTGAGGTTAAAATCTTTTGAAAAAACGTATTCTTTTGCAAGCAGAGATGAACAAAGAGTTTTCGAGACTAGTCCACGTTGGAGTGGAGGATTACTAGATTTTTGGGATGATATTTCTATAGCGTATCTGTCTCTTTTCTGTAGTTTTTGTGTCTTTGGATGGAATATGGAGAGGCTTGGGTTCGGGAACATGTACGTCCATATTGCAACGTTTATTCTCTTTTGTGTGGCTCCTTTCTGGATTTTTAATTTGGCTGCGGTTACTATTGATAATGAGACTGTCAGGGAAGCTTTAGTATTTACTGGAATTATTCTCTGTGCATTTGGTTTACTCTATGGTGGCTTCTGGAGGATTCAGATGAGGAAGAGATTTAATTTGCCAGCTTATACCTTCTGTTTTGGTGCTCCTTCAATTTCGGATTGCACGCTGTGGCTATGTTGTTGTTGGTGTTCTCTTGCTCAGGAAGTTCGGACTGGAAATTCATATGATATTGTGGAGGAGAAGTTTTGTAGGAAACGGACAGATAATAGTACTCGGTCTTCGCTTTTGCCTTTCTCTCCTAAAGATGGTTCTAATACAGGTTCCTCAAACAGCAATAACCCCAGTATCATGTCCAATTCTCCAAGTCCCAGAACAGTTCCAAAAGGATTTAATACTCCAGATAGGCAGCTTCCTGTTGTGAGAGAAGAGCCATCTGCAACAGGTAAAGATGAAGTGATGATTCCTCCTGCTCCAGCACTCATTGAAAGAGAAGCCATATAACTGGAAGTCTTGACTCATTGTATAGCTTTCTTGAATTGAAATGGTTCATTAATAGTTTTTACTTGTATTGCAGCTGTATTCAAACTGCAGTACATATCTTTTACCGTGTTTCTTCCTACTTAAGATCTCTGTCTTTCAAATCCCATTATCTCTTAAATGGAATCAAAATAGAATTCGTAAAAACACTTTTCACACACAGATCTTAGCAGTCTGTTGGATAGCAGTAAGCTCGTTAAGATATAAGAATGTTGCAGTTCTTTTGACTTGTGATTTCACCTTTCCTGTCTGGAGACTTTACATGTGGGGCTGTTTGTTTGTGCAACTTGGATGTGTGCTTAAGGTGTCTTGTTGTGGTTTTCTTGGATTTTTGTCAAGTGCACAACTGGACTGGGGCTTTAAATATGAAAAAATGCGATGTTAGTTATAATGCCTAAGGACTTGTCATTTACCTGATTGTCAATGCTGTGCATTGCTGGAGAAAATTGCAATTAGAGAAGAATCATTGCTTGAGAACGATGCTTCTTCAGTTTGCTGTGCTAATTTTTAGAATCATGGATTGGAGATGAGGGTGTACAAGTATACAAGTATACTACTATACACAGCACATGCTCGCATGTAGACATGAGGTATCAAGCAAGTTCTTGGAAAATGACAGATGTGGGGAATGTTATGGTAATAGCTGAAATTTTGGGAGGATTTCAATCATCTCACTCCAGATTCTTGGGATTAAATGATTGAAGTACTTATGCAAATGGGCTCTTAACATGTTTTTTCTTCTCTTGATGATTTTAGAATGACATGCTGAAAAAGGAACCCATAGTATTATTGCCAGAATGAAATTTGTTATCATGCAGTTCTTTTTATGCATTTGCTGTGTGCACAACACAATCACATACCCACACAGCTGACAACACAGACATTAACCGGTGCAAGAAGGGATTAGTTGTTTGAACTTTTCCTTTTCTTTTTCCCAATAATGGAGTCGTCACCATGTCACATAATGACAGGGACCCTTGATTTCTCTTGCTTTCTGTTTTCTCACAATTATTTAGCTCCAAAACTGTTTGCTTTAGGTATTGATAGATCAGTTTCTCTAACCAGTCATAATCATGGCCAACATTTCATGCTACATATGAATGAGCTGCATACGTAATGGGATATATAGGATTGGCAATGTCTCGGGTCATTTCATACTCATAACTGTGGGGGTTTTACTCTCTTTTTTGTCAGTTCCTCCTGTTCTCGTCAGTTTATGATATAAGATTACATAAATTCTAACACCAAACTCGCAGCCGTCACCTATGGTTTTTAGTGGTAGTTGAGGATGAACATATACTAAATGAAACCTCTAGACTTTTTTTATTGCCCCGGTAAGTGGACCATGATCAAGTTGAAGACAGCACTTATTTTAGTGGTTTCCTAACATAGTATGATAGATTTTGTGTGTGGTGGGATCCAGTAAAATACAAAGAAATTCTGGTGCTGTTCTTTAATAATATATGAAGCCGACAGTGATGCACAAACTTCTCATTGCATGACCGAAAGTAAAGATGCATTTTGAGAATGCCCATCTCTGTAACCAAAAGTCCCGTCTGTTGATATTTGACTAATGAAGAACTACTAATGTTTAATAACACACAAAAAAGGAACTAGTGTTTAATGTTTAAATACAAAGACATCGGATGCCACGAAGTCATTAACAGTCCAAGCTGAAGTAGAAAGCACTTAACCTGGGAAATTAAGATAATTGGAAAAAGGAAGATAAAAATCATCCTCAATACATAAACTAAAAGAGCTGGCTTGGAGATGCTGCAATATCTCCAATATTACCAGTTTCTTTTTTTCTTTTTTTTTTGACCTGGGCAATATTACCAGTTTCGAAAAGCAAGTATACCCGTTGTATTAACTTTTTTTTTTTGGCCAACCGTTGTTTTAACTTAAGCTACTAAACTGTATTGAATGATATGGTCCCGACCACACTAACAGACATTGTATGTTATTGGGTAGCAAATGATTATAATTGAGAAAGTTGATGTCAATTTCACTGGAGAAAAGGTGATTTCTTGAAGTGCTGCATGTTTTTAACCTAATACAACCGCCCGTTGCATAAGCAGGGGTGGAAAGATTACACAACCCATCACACATTTTCTTTGTCTCTTCTTTCTTGCCTTTAACATATTTTAAGGTGTTACATTGTTGTGGCTGCTGGTGTTAATGTCCATATTTTTTTAGTGTGTATTATTGTCGTTTGTTTGGACTATTTGCCAATTATACGTGTCGAGTTTTGTTTTGATTTCTTTTGTTTGTTTATGGAACAGCAAAAGACTTTTCATTTCATTCATCGAAAGGAGGAACAAGAACCCACCCTCCTCTGCAAAACTTCATAGAAGCTAAAGCTAGTAGTATACGTGTCTGCTTATTAGCCCATATATAAGAGGTGTGTATACGTAATAGGAAAAGTAGTATAGTTTGGTTCGTGACACAAATTGACAAATTATTCCGGTGAAAGATTGTATCAGCAAAACGTAGGGGTTTTTAACTTTTGATGTCTGTAACACTAGATTGGCCCCGAGAAGAAGGGTTAGCATCGACAAATGGAAGCTCCTCATGGCTCCATGCACACTCGAAACGCCAGTAATGAGCTCTTTCTGGTCCCTTGTGGAAGCGTATTAATTTGTATCTAGAAACTTAATTAGGTATTGTGTGGAGTTTGCTACCCCAAAATGCTGATTTGGATCCCATCCAAAATTTTGCGAGGTGGAGAATGTGTACCTGATACACATAATATAATTTGAGCACCTATATATGTTGCTTTGGGAAATGTAATGTATATTGTGAAGATGTGGGGTTGGCTCTGGTGACATTTTCTTTTTGCAGATTTCAAGTTCCATTCTTTATATATACAAAAAAAAATTGTTGAAAGATTCATTCTTACTAATTACGTATGTGATTGAGAGAATAATTAGGACAAAACTCTAGAGGATGGAAAAAAAGAAAACGAAATGTAAATGTATTTTATGAAATTAATGAGAATTTGGAAGTCTTGAGTTTGTTGTGAATTACCTCCCAAAGAGGCATGTATTAGGCGGTTATGTTTCTAGCCCAGGATTACGACTCTATTAGTGGCTATAAATAGGGGTAACCAAACTTGAAACAAGTATGTCCAATTGTCCATCCCTTCGGCCATATGGATAAATATAATGCACACATTTATGGACTATTTACAAGTTGCATAATGCTCCAAAGGATCAATATTATGCATTGAATCGTTGTTACGTTTAAGATTCGTTGTTTGGATCACCGACTAAAGTCTCTTATGCATCATATATAATTGAAGAAACCAAGAGTTCAAGATTAAACAATCTTTTCTTTTTAAATCAATTGAATCGATCGAATTCCCCATATGGTCTTGAGTTCGAAAACTTAATTGAACGCACGTGTTTGTCTACCATTGCCAGAATATGTTGTCCTACCTTGCTCTGGGACGAGATTTTCATTGTTTTAGTGTGTAATGATGACATAATTGCTTTCCTATAAACTTTATGTAGTACTGAGGAAATCTCCTACTTTAGGTTCCAAATCACTTTTTCTGCCTTCTAAAACTAGGTAGTAGGCACCCAAATCAATTTGGTTGCATAATAGACGAACAATAGGTTTGGTATACATGCACTGATCACTTTGCCAGCTTATAAGTGCATTTTGGCTGACTAATTAAAGATACCTAAAAAGCCTCTCCTAAATAGCTATAGCCAGTAACCTAGCAATACAAAAACAAAAACAAAAGCCGCTCAGGATATTAGTTAGTGGTAGCCGGAATTTGCTTAATTGCGATCCAACCGTGATAATTTCCACAATTTGTGAAAATGAACTAAGGGTTAATTGCGTGTTTGATTATGCAGTTTCGGATGTGCTTCTACCTACCTGCTGGCCTCCACGGCAACCTTTTAATCTTTATTTTGACAGCCAACAACACGGTCTTGATTATTTGCAAGTTAAGGTTAAAAGGAAAAATTAAGACCAATCTTACGGTTCAACTTATAACAGAAAATGACGTAGACAGATTGTCCAAAGATGTTGCAAGTTGTTGTCTCCAGTCCAGTTTAGCACCAGCAGAAGGACTATTCTGCTTTCTATCATTCATCCAAGAAGACAAGAACCTCTCTGTCCTCACTTGGTAGCAAATGGACCCCAATTTTGATTCTAAGGACAAAAACAGCCATCAGTCCATCCAAGTATTTTGCTCCTACAATTATTATCTCTTCTTTAATGAAGATTAATGCTAAATAGGAAATGTGTCCATGTCAATAGAATGGCAAATGAAAGGTTATAGCCAAGATCAATGCTCTCTACAGGAGAAAATTGATAAGGGTTTTCACGTCTCCAATCAATTAAGAAAAAGAAAAGTGAGAGATTTACTTTAGAGAAGTGATAAGGGTTTCCCTTTTCCCATGCCCAATCAATTAATATCCCACCACAAAAGAAGATTAAAAATCTGCCATCACTAATTAAGTGTCTAGGAAAGTAACCAATAAATATCCATTTATCTGAAAGAAATGTGTCAACTTAAAAAGTGAACATAATTTGGTGACAACCTACTCAATGGAAGCATGGTCAAAAAGATGCACTGTCCCGTAAACATAGTCCAAAATAACTAGTCCTGGCAGTGATGTGCCCTCTGCTCTGCATAACCAAAGCATGGCTGTGTATGGCCATTTTATGGACCCCTTTGGCCACCGCATTAATTAAAGGGACCAGCGGTAAAAAAACCAAAACATTACTTTCAAGCAAAGTTTGAGGAAAGTTTTCTTGGCACTTAATGTTAATAAAGTTGGAAAAATGACTTAGGTTTATTCAACCCCCATCTTTTTTCTAATCCCTCCAATGGTCCGATTGAAAAACATCTCACAGCGACAAAAACTTCAACATCCCATTAAATATTTAAAGAGGATAATAATTATGAAGGGATCAAGGATGTATAGTCAAACAGACTTATATCCTTAGATTTGGTCACTTCCTTTTTACCAACTTATTTAATTATTTCCAACTTTCAAGCAAAAATTTCCCGTTTTAGCGGCTTCCTCGTCGGTAACAGAGTCTGACCGCAACTCGTTAACCAATTGGATTAAGCTGGTAAAAAGGCTTGTTGTGTCCCTTCACTTTTCCATTTTCGTCGTTGTTGTCCCTTTGCTTTGAAAATCGCCGATCTTGTCCTTCAAGTTCGTTGAAACCGGGTGTTGTTGTCCTTTTCACCTCCAGTAGCCGGTGGGCAACCGAGGACCAACCAGGGGCCGACACGTGGCGTGTGGAGGGGCCGTCGCTTCCTGAATAAAAAAATCTCCCCGTTGTCTTAAAAAATCTTTTGAAAATAAAAAATCTTGGACCTACGTTAATTTGGAAAGAAACAAATAATTAAAGGAGATATATCCTCGTCACATTTCACAATAAATTCTTTTTTTTTCCCCAAAATTGAAGAGCCTAAAACCTAGAAAGGAAAGAAAGAAAGCAAATCTAACTCTTCTTCAAAATCGGATCAGAGATCGAATCCCATAAGAAATCCTCCTCTTTAAATCCTTAATTTTTCTATCCCGTCCATAATTAGTCCATCAAACCCTCGAACCCACCCCCAATTTCACCAACTCGTTACTCCCATTCTTCCTCTTCTTGGCCTTCTCATTTTCCTCCAACTCCTTGCCCACTAGCTCCACAGCACCACCCTTCACCCTGCCTTCCTCTCCGGCGCGGGAGAGCAGCGACTCCAAGAGGGGTAGGCGCAGCGTGGAGGTAGCGCTTGGGGTGGCGACAGTAGAAGTAGTGGAGGGGGCAGCGTGGGCGCATGGATCGACCCGTCATCGTGAGGCCGGAGGAACCGCCGACGCTGCAGAGAGAGGCGACAGTGTAGACGCGGTCCAGATGGATGTAGCAAAGCGGGTTGTCGTCGGTGGTGTGGTGGTTGTCGATGTCGATGTTGATGTCGCCGTCTTCCAGGGAGGGATGTGGGGGATTTATTTTTTAGTAGTAATGCCATTGGTTGTTTGGTATGTAAATAGAAGAAGAGTATGCTAGAACATATAGGGCTTTGTTTTCAAGTTTTGCTGATCTGCCTGAGGAGTTCTTTTAACTTTGTACAGCGAAAAAAAACATGGTTGTTTGGTTACTTGTTTGGATTAGAAAAAATTTGAATGTGATTGAATTAAAAAAAAAATCTGAAATTAACCAAAAAAATTATTACTTTTTAAATAATAATGGAAAAAAATTGGCCCCCAGCAGGCCCACCTTCCACGTGTCAATCTTTGGGAGGCACACCAGTGATTGCAGGTAAATTAGACAGCAATACTCGATTTTACCTAACTTTAGGGATAACAACGATGATTTTCAAAATACAAGGACAACAACGACGAAAATAAAAAAAATGAAGGGACATAAAAAGCCCTTTTACCAAAAGATATAAGGTCTCTTATTTTCAGGTTAGGTGATTTATTGCACCACCTAAAATTCCTTGAATTGAGTTAGTACACGGATTCAATTCAATAATCTGATCGACTTATAGCTAAAAAGTTATCGTATTATTCATTAATCAGTGTAAACTAAAACTTAGGAGTGATAAGTAAATCTAGAAGAGAAAATGAAACGCCCCGACCCGTATTTACCGTACACAGTAAACACAAGCCGGAACTGTGACAACC
>JAKUCV010004836.1:17885-29314 GCA_028386065.3 Turnera subulata | reverse complement strand
ACCAAAACTCATTAGCCGGAGGATAATTACCAATACCAGACAATGCACGATCAATATCAGGCACTTGAGGGTTCTCTTTGTAATTAGCCGCAGCAGCAGCTGCTTCTTCACCATCTTTCCCCTCCTCCTCCTCCTCCTCCTCCTTTTTCTTATTAGAAGAAGACCCTCCTTCTCCTTCTCCTTCGCATTCTGAACAGCAAAGTGACGATTCAGAATCAGAATCGGATGATGAGAATTTCAGGTGCGAAAGATGATCATCATCATCATCATCCTGGGGACCTGAAGGGATGAGGATCAAATCTTCATCCACAAATCGATTGAAGGAATCGGATAGGGGTTGTAGGGATTGGAAGTACATGGAGTGGGCAAACGCCAGAGCATAGCGACACCCGACTGCGGCCTTAATCAACTCCTCCCTCTCCCTGCAACGTTTAACTAACATTGAATTACACGACGACTTCTTTCTTAATTCGTCCCTACCTACTATAAGTCTATATTGCAGCACCAAAAACCCTAAACCCCATAAAGTACCGAAGCTTGATAGCCACGAAAGCCATATACTGATTACTTCGGTGAGTTTAATAAATTTATCAATTCTTGTTATTTATATAAGCGTAAGCCAGAGGTTGTTTCAACAGAGTTTTCTAGCCAACCTCGTTTTCTTTTTTTTTTTCCTTTTTCAGTCAACAATACGAAAAAGGGTCGGTCCCTTTTTTTTGTTTTTAAATAATTATTTTATTTTTAAATTTTGTAAAATATATTTTTGATTGTATACCTCTTTATTAATTAACTTTTTTTTTGTTGAATTCTGTGATTAATTTAACGGTAAACCAATAAAAAGCGAGTTGATTTGTACTCCCTCCGTTTTTTATTACTAGTTTTTCTGCACGTGCGATGCACGTAGCACGGTAATACATAATATAATTATTTTTCATAGTAATAATTATTCAAATAATAAATAAAAAATAAATTATTTAAATATAAATTATTAAATTGAATTATTGTTTTTAATGTATTTTGACATAATACAGTAATATATTACTACGATAACATTATAAAATTCATTATTTATAAATACAATAAAATTTTTCAAATTATTGAAAAAAATAATAAATTAAAGTAATTTATGAAAAATGTGCAAGTGGAAATAATAGT
The DNA here is from genome assembly GCA_028386065.3 of Turnera subulata. Classification (NCBI taxonomy): domain Eukaryota; kingdom Viridiplantae; phylum Streptophyta; class Magnoliopsida; order Malpighiales; family Passifloraceae; genus Turnera; species Turnera subulata. The sequence goes on along the minus strand of JAKUCV010004836.1, from coordinate 28,159 downwards.
ACTTTTTTCTATTTGTAAATTATTTATTCATATTTTGTAATTTTACACAATAATTTTTATATTTTTAATATTTTAGTTAAGATCTTACAGATATGTATAGTATATATCATAAGGTTTGCTGATTTACAAATATGAAAAACAATATTACTAACTATAATACATGTTAAATTTTTTATATAATTGATTATCTATAATTTTCTTTTATATAAATTATAAGTTTATCTATAGTCATCTTTTATTCTATTTTATTTCATTCATTTGAATTATTAAACATCATTTTTTTAATAGAAAACTCGTATAAATTATTTTCATTTATTTTACATAAGACACGATTCTATCAAAATTTAAATTATTTTTTGCATATAATTTTCATTCATCGGTAATAATTAACATAATATAAATTTTTTAATAATTTTAAAAAATATTATATGATAATAAATAATTTGTTTCACATATTTTATCTTTTTATGTCAATTTTTAAATTTCTATAATTATTTTGTATAATATTATTCTATAACACACTTGTATTTGCACCTTTAATTTGCTCTCTTTACCTTAATTCCATGGATTTTATATTAATTATTTTTAATAATTTATGCAGCATGATATATTTTTAAAATTTTATTTTGGTTCTCAAATTTTTTTAATTTTTTGACATATATATCCTATTTGTTTTGACATATAAGATATCGTATTATGTTTTTAAATTTTTTTAAAGTCAATTTGAGGATAATTATTCTTTTCAATTTATTACATGCTTTCATTATTTATATATTAGTTTGAATTTATTAGATAGTTTCAAGAAACTTTGTGCATATTCAAGGTGTCACGATTATTCTTCTTGATAGTCGATGTTCTTGTTTCTAATTTTTGCTAAGTGTTCAAGTTATTTTTTGTAATTATATTTTTGTAGTAGTTGTTTTTGGATTACTTTTATTGGCTATTTACTCTTCATATAATCTAAAACGTGTTCAGATTATTTTTTGTATAGAAATCCTTTAATTGAATTTTCTTTAAAGGTATTTGTTGATGTTCATGATATTATAAACTATATAATATATAATATCAAATTATATATCTATATACTATATATAAAAACACGAACTCATCTAATCAAATGGCACCGAAATTGAAAGACAAAAATACCCTTACTTAATATTAATATAAGAAATAATGAATGACGTGCCATACATCAATGAATGATATGTAGTCTCAAATAATAATTCTTTTTTATATAATTTCATCATAATACTCCTTGGCCAATAATTATCTAAATAATTATGAAGAAGAACATTGGAAAAAAAATATATGAAGAATAAAATTAGAATACTCGAAGAACGAAAAATAATGACGAAGATACTTATTATCAACAAAGAGCATCTCAAATAATAATTCTTTTTTATAGAATTTCATCGTAATACTCCTCGCTCCAAATTATCTAAATAACTATGAAGAAGAACATTGAAAAAATATATGAAGAAGAAAATTAGAATACTCGAAGAATGAAGAATAATGACAAAGATACTTATTATCAACAAAGAGCACCAAAATTAAAAGATAAAAATACCCTTATTTAATATTAATATAACAAATAAATGATGTGCCAAACATTAATAAATGATATGTAGTCCCTATAATAATTTTTTTGTATAGAATTTCATCATAATACACCTACAAAACCACGCAAAATTATCTAAATAATTAATATAAGTAATTATAAAAAAGAATAATCACAAGAATTCATAATAGATGTAGTTCTAATGAGAACGTATGATAAATGAATTTATAACTTATTTTCAATAAGAATTATGGTGAAAAAAATCCAAAAATAGTTGAATAGTCAACAAAAATTAGGACTAGCGTATTGAAAATAAGTTATAGCCACTCTTCCACCCGGGCATCATTCTCTTGGAGTACACGCGTATCGAGCACTTCGGCAGGTTGTAAAATCATCATTGTGGTTGAATCCACCAAATGAAGTGGTGTGATCTGCTGGTCAGGGACTCCTTTACACCCTTTGAGTAGCGAAACATGAAAGATGGGATGGATCCTAGCTTCCTCAGGTAGGACGAGTTTATAAGCTACTGCACCAATGCGTTTGACAACTTTAAAGGCGCCAAAATATCGTCGGCCAAGCTTGCTGTGACGACGCAAGCGGACTGACATTTGCCGGTTCAGTTTTACATACACCCAATCCCCTTCCTGAAACTCCACTTCTCTTCGTTTCTTATCCGCATAAAACTTCATACGATCTTGCGCCCTGTGCAAATTGTGCTTTAATTGTTTCAAGACTTCATCCCTGTGTAACATCTGAGCTTCAACCAATGCATTATCAGTAGAGCCACGCACATAACGTATGACAGTGGGTGGTGGCCTGCCATAGAGGACAGCAAATGGGGACATCTGAGCCGAAGTTTGGTAGGCTGAATTATACCAATACTCAGCCCAAGGCAACATGGTCATCCAGGAAGATGGAGTATCAGCAACGAAGCATCGTAAATACATCTCTAGACACTTGTTGAGAGCTTCGGTTAGCCCGTCGGTTTGGGGAGGGTAAGACGTACTCTGTGCAAGGGTAGTGCCATGCAGACGGTGAACCTCCTTCCAAAAACTGGTCATAAAACGAGGATCACGATCAGAGATAATGGATACGGGTACTCCATGCAGGCGAATGATCTCAGTGACAAAAGCCTTAGCCACATCTTCGCTGGTAAATGACCCTTTTAGACCAACAAAGTGAGCATATTTTGACAGGCGATCCACAACCACCATAATCGCTGTCTTCCCTTGAGAAAGAGGTAAACCTGTGATGAAGTCCATTGACACACTTTCGAAAACCAATTCGGGAATAGGTAATGGCTGTAGGAGTCCCGCAGGGCTTAGGCAGCAATCCTTCATCTGTTGACAAAACTGACATTCAAAAACCCAATTTTGAACATCTTTACGCATACTCTGCCAATAAAAACTTGCTGCCAATCGATGAAATGTACGCGTAACTCCAGCATGACCCCCTAACAGAGTAGAATGGAATTCTTGAAAGAGAGTCCATCGTAGTGGAGAATCTGAAGGGACCACCAATCTGTCTCGAAAAAGCAATAACCCTTCCTTGAACTGAAACCGGTTGTAGCGGTAGCATTTGCTGTTAATTTGTCTTGCAATTCTCGCAATTCAGGGTGTACTTTATTTGCCTCCTTCAACTGTGGCACAATATTAAGAGTAGTAGCAGACATTGCCAAAAAGGCTGCAGCAGGAACACGGGAGAGTGTATCTGCTGCGAGGTTGTGCTTTCCTGGCCGATAGATGATGTCAAAATCAAACCCCAAGAGCTTACTCAACCACTTTTGTTGCTCGGGAGTCTGAATGACCTGGTCAGTCAAGTTTTTGAGTGCGTGTTGATCAGTAAGAATGGTGAACTGCCGGCCCAGCAAATATTGGCGCCACTTCGCTACTACCTGTGTAATGGCAAACATCTCACGGTGGTATGTCGAAGCTTTCTTCATACGAGGGCACAATTTTTGGCTGAAATAAGCGATGGGATGCTTGTCTTGGGAAAGGACAGCCCTTATGCCAATTCCTGAAGCATCTGTTTCAAGAAGAAAAGGCTTAGTGAAGTCTGGTAAGGCCAGTACCGGCGTGTCGCTGAGGAGTTTTTTTAGCTGACTAAAGGCAAATTCCGCGGTAGTGGTCCAATCGAAGCCATTGGCTTTCAATAAATCAGTCAGAGGTGCTGCAATATGGGCATAGTTGCAGATAAAACGCCTGTAGTACCCGCCTAATCCCAAAAAACTGCGGACTGCTTTGACAGTTGTGGGCACAGACCACTGTTTAATAACCTCAATCTTCTCTGGATCGACTGCAATACCCTGGCCGGAGACAATATGGCCTAAGCAACCAATAGAATTCTGAGCAAACACACACTTACTAGGCTTCGCGACCAGCTTTTCAGCTCGTAGTAGTTGAAGGACTTGCTGTATATGAGTGAGATGTTCTGCCCAAGATTTACTGTAAATCAAAATATCATAAAAAAACACCAAAACAAATCTGCGTAGGAAGGGCTTAAGAACCGTATACATGAGTGCTTGGAAAGTTGATGGACCATTAGATAACCCAAAGGGCATGACCAAAAACTCATAATGGCCCTCATAAGTTCGAAATGCAGTCTTACCGACATCCTCTGGTTTAATACGAATTTGGTGATAACCGGCTAGCAAGTCCAATTTTGAAAAATAGCTTGCGCCATGAAGTTCATCAAACAATTCATCGATTGATGGAATTGGAAAACGATCCCGCACCGTGACAGCATTCAAGGCTCTGTAATTCACACAAAATCGCCATGTTCCGTCTTTTTTCCGAACCAATAGCACAAGAGAGGAATATGGACGCGTGCTGGGCTGGATAATCCCATCCTTTAACATTTCAGCTACTAACCGCTCCATTTCTTGTTTCTAGAAATGGGGATATCTGTATGGCCGCACATTCACTGGAGTTGTGTTCGGTAGTAGGGTAATTGCATGATCCTGCAACCGGTGAGGGGGTAATCCGTGAGGCTTGGTAAAAACATCTGCGAAGGAATCAAGCAGCAGCTGCAAATCGGGAGGATGGTTGGCCAGAGCCGACTCGGTTGGTACAACTTCCAATTGAAACCAAGCATCGACCGAATCAGTTGCACACAGCCTCTTGAAGGCATGAAATTGAATTTGCTGGACGGAAGGAAGCTCCCCTTGCCACTGTATTTGTTTACCACCATAGGCAAATTGAACCCTTGCTGTTGAGTAGTCAGTCAACACCGGACCCAAAGTAGACAACCACGAAACCCCAAGGACCACATCCCAGCCATGAATGGGTAAAATATACAAATCCAAAGAGAGTAGAGAGCCTTGAATAATTAGGGGAACATGCCTGACCATACCTATGCAAACAAGGCACTCACCGCTGCCAACCATAACAGAAAAAGGGGTAATTGTTTCAATAGGCAAATGGAGGAATTTGGTGACCCGTGGCTGCATGAAATTGTGTGTACTGCCCCTATCCAACAGAACCTGTACGGGGTTGCCGTGAACATAGCCAGTAAAACGCAGTGTTGCAGTAGCGCACCCCCCTGCTAATGCATTATAAGAGATGGCTGAAAGATCTTTAACCTCCTGAACCTAAAGGTTGTCTGCAAGGACGTCATCAGCTTGTCCTTGTAGAGTGTCAGAAAGCTCTTCTCCATCCTCTTCAATGAACAATAACTGCGGCAATGCCTTACACTTGTGACCGGTGCTGTATTTCTCGTCACAATTGTAGCAGAGCCCTTGAGCTCGTTTTTGTGCTAGTTCGGCGGGAGTTAGCCGTCGGAAATGAGTGGGACGTAAAGGTGTGTGGCTGGTTGGAGTGTGGGTGTTTGGAGAGTTGGTGTTTGATGGTTTTGGAAATGGAGTAAACGGGGGGGGCTTAGGGTTGCTTAAGAGGGGGGGTGCATAACTCACTGATGGTTTGTAAATACCCTTGGTGAGTGTAAGCCGCTGTTCATGTAAGTGGGCCAAACGGAATGCTTCTTCCAACTCCGTGGGTTGGGCCACCAAAACTTCAGTCTTAATATCAGGTTTTAGCCCAGACACAAAACAACGGACCAAAAATAAGGGAGGGAGATACATACTCTTGTTCATCAAAGCTTCAAAACGGCTCTGATATTCAGTTACAGTGGTGGTTTGTTGTATTTTAGCGATCAAACCTTCCGGCGACTCTAGATCTTTTGAACGGAAGCGCTTGATGAGAGCAGCGCAGAAGTGATCCCAGCCCGCTAGTTGCTTATTTCTATGCATCCACAAAAACCATTCCGCCGCCAAATCCGTGAGATAAAAAGAAGCGATCGTCAATCGTTCTTCCTATTTGATGATATAAAAGTCAAAATAGCGTTGAGCTAGAAAGACCCAGAGATCCGGGTTATTACCGTCAAAACGAGTGAGCTCCACCGGAGCTGGTTTGTGCCAACCCAGAGGACCAAAACCAGGGGGCTCGCCAACTGAAGTAGATCCGCCCGGTGAAGAATGGGGAAGCGGGGATGCACCGCCATAGGCTGGAACTTATCGAGTTTACTGAGGATATCCTTGAGTGATCCAGCGATTCCGTCCACATCTTTGCGGAGCTGAAGATTGGCTTCCTGTGTAGCCTTCACAGATTCCTCTAGCATACGGAAACAAGTTCCCTCTGCCATGAAAGCAAAGGTTCAATGAATGCACCAATGGAATGAAAGCTCACACAGATGACTCAAAAGCTGGCTCCAAGAGGTGGAGCGTGATAATTTTATTGATAGGAGTCAATTACAGAGAGGAAAAAGAAAGGAATAGATTCCAAATACCAGTACAAGATAACTAAGAAGGGAGGTGAGAATGAGAATCTTCTAAACAACAACTTGCCTGCTAAAACCCGTAGGCTCTGTACCTATAAATCGTACCAGCCGTTTCCACAATTCTCGCATATTTGTTAGTCTTCTTACGTCACGCCTCAGAGGATGTAACCGTCGAGTCTCCTAGAAGGCTCCTTGGCTCTCGTGCTTCTTCTAGGTGTCTCCCCTGTAGAAACGGTGTTCTGCTTTGGATGGGCCTCATCTTCCTGACCTGGACCTTCACTCAACTGCTAGACTTGATCCCGTTGGGCCTTCCCCATAACATGATATGACAAATGTGTGGGGGTATTTTCTTGGATGAGAATCGTTGGGATCCTCGGAAAAGAAGCAAGTTGTGGCGTCATAATGATGTACTCCGAGTACTAAATAAACCCAAGGTGCATTAATGATATTGACTGGAAATATCTATATCCATTTTTTTTTTCAGATTGATTTTGGTTCTTTTATAATTTAACATGTTAATTAGTACTCATTTCCTTTCGTATAATGATGATCAGGGAGCTGAAAGAGTTGAAGCTTTGTCACTGGATATGTGCCAAGTTAGCCGTATAATTCAATTAAGTCCCAAAGTCTTCGAGGAAATGGACAATCTAAGGCTGCTTCGATTCTATTTTATGGGTGCCTCCTGGTACAACAGTGCCACCAAGCTTCATCTTCCACAACATGGGCTTGAATATCTTCCAAATACTATGAAGCTACTCCACTGGGATCTCTATCCATCACCGTCTTTACCGTTCAATTTCAGTCTAGAAAACCTTGTTCATCTTAAAATGCCTGGGCGCAGCCTTACACGGCTTTGGGAAGGAGATAATGTGGTATGTACTGTATGCATATATATACATATATGTTGCCTTTATATAAATTTTTGGAACAAATTAATTAAAAGTTAAGATGTCTTAATCAGAACAGCTTTAATATTGTTTTGATGATGTGGTGTATTTTTGGGGCGGGCCAAAAGTGATAAGTATTCCCGATACGATCTGCAATCTCACTAGACTTATCGAGTTAGAATGCTTGTCCTGCAAGAATCTTGGATCTCTGCCTAACGGGATTGGGCGGTTGGAAAGATTGAAAACACTTAACATGGAAGGATGCTCAAAGATAAGGAGTCTTCCAAGTGATATTGGGGGGTTGACAAGTCTGGAATACCTTGTTCTTACAGGATGCTGTAGCATTACGAGTCTTCCGGAAAGCATATGTGATCTTAGGAGACTTGAGAGGCTTTATCTCGGTGGTTGTGTAAACCTTAAGGGTTTGCCGGACATTCTCACCCCTCTTAATGTATTGCTTACATGACTAAATTTGAGTGGGACCAGTATTGAGTACTTGGGGTCCGAAGTCATCGAACGACTTTCTAATTTAGGATGGCTTTATGTAAGAGATTGCAAGAGACTCCGATGCATACAACATCTTCCTGCTGGTCTGAAGATGTTGGATGCCCCCAACTGCAGTTCACTAACATCTGTTTCATCATCTGCGATAGCCACAATTTTAGAAGATTGCGATTTTAATTTTGAAAATTGCTTCATGATGGATGCGTGTAGTTGGATCAAGAGAGTTGTGGATTCGAGAGTAAACCGTCGTAGCTCCATGTGGTTTTGCATCCCTGGGGATGAAATCCCAGAATGGTTTGAATACAGAAGTAGCAGCAGCAACAACAGCATTACTAATATTAATGGATCTTCTTCTTCTTCTTCTTCTTCTTCTTCTTCTTCTTCTTCTTCTTCTTCTTCTTCTTCTTCTTCTTCTTCTTCTTCTTCTTCTTCTTCTTCTTCTTCTTCTTCTTCTATTGTGGTACCATTCCTACACCACGATAGAGGACGACCACGTATCTTAAGGTGTCTGACCTTAGCCTATGTCATTGCTCCTCCCCTTCCACATTCGTCTATTGATTATTCCTAGTATTGTTATGTTTTGGGGGAGTCTGGGGTTTGCTTCCACCTCAAATATCCATAAATTTTCTCTACTATGGGAGTGGAAGCAGAGCATGTGTTCTATTCATGCCATCAGAATTTTTTGCATTCGTATCGGCCAATCTGGGCACGATTTGAAGCCCCAATAATCCCAGGGGTGCAGGTCATCCAGTTTGGTGTCCATCTTAACTTTGCCGATGGTGACAATCTGGAGGAAGTAGAAGACCAAGGAAGAGGTGAAGAAGAACAACAACAAATGACCAACCAATGCATAATGACGCAAGATGAGTTTGAGGCAATTGTCAGTTTCATGAAACAAAAAAACTTACAGAAGTTGGACACTGTTAGTATATCACTGATATTAGGTTGCTTATCGGATCACTTCCATTGTTATCAGATCACTTGTAAAGCTGTCACTTCTCATCTGATATTGTCCTAGTTTTGGTAGAGTTTTGTCTCTTGTATACTTCTACTTATTGTATCACACGACTTGTATACATCAGTATATAATAGACTTACTGGCTATGCATTCGATAGCCAATTCACAGCATATTGCAAGCACTTGTTTCTATAGTTCTTTATGGTAGCGGAGCCACTTGCTTAACCGCATCAGTTTCTTTTATCTCTTCTTTTCTTGTTTGCTCTGATGGCTGAGTTGCCTAAAAACAGCCCTTCGGCTTCCAGTTCTGGTTCTCAGATCAATAACTCTGGTGTTAATTCTACTGCTGCTGCAGTCATTGTGCCCCCTACCCTGTTCCAGTCTTTAACCAATTCCCATCACTCAGTTACCATTCCACTGTCCCACACCAATTATGTTTTTTGGCATGCACAGATCGAGCCTTTCTTGGCAGGTCCGGGAGTCCTCGGATATGTCACTGGTTCTTTCCCTTGTCCTTCTCCGACTGTTCTCAATGAGGCCGGAGTAGCACAACCAATTCCTGCCTATGCTTTCTGGGTTCAACAGGACCAGGCTATTTTGAGTAGCATTAACTCTTCCATCTCTGTTGAAGTTTTCCCCACGGTTGTTGGCAAGCGTACATCCAAGGAAGCATGGGATGCACTCCAATCTTCACTTGCTTCATCCAACCAGGCCCGGCGTATGGCGATTCACTCGGCCCTCCAACAGATTACTCAACATCCAGACGAACCAGTTATACAATATCTGAACCGTGTCAAGCGCTTCTCTGATGAGCTTGCAGCCAGTGGTCAGGCGATGAGCCCCACTGATTTCTAGATTAATCTAATTCAGGGTCTACAGCCTGACCTCAAAACCTTTGCTACGACGGTAACCGCGCGCCCTGAGCCGATGTCTTTTTCAGAACTCCAAGGAGCGTTGATGAGTTTCGAGTTCCTTCATCATGACCCTCTCAAATCTTTGACTCTTGATTCTCCTGCCGGTTCAGGCTCACCTAAGGAGCCTTCGCCTTCTGTTGCACCTTCTGCCAATGTTGCTCAGAGACAACAGCATTCGCAGTTCTCCCCTTTCTCTAGGGGTGGCCATGGACGGCGGGGCCGTGGTCGGAATAACCGCAATTACAACCAGGATTCTTATCAACCGAAGTGTCAGATCTGCAGCAAACTTGGTCATACTGCAACAAATTTTTTTCAACGCAATTCTACTATGCCTCCGTCAGTGAACACTGTCTCTCCGGCTTCCTCCTCTTATCCTCCCAGTCAGTGGTTCCCTGATACTGGTGCCAGTCACCATGTGACTCCGGACCAGCATGTTCTCCATCCTTACACAGAGTACACCGGCCATGATTCGGTTCAGGTTGGCAATGGTCAGGATTTACCCATTGCTGGAGTTGGTAATGTTTCTATTCCCTCCTCCTCCAAACCCTTACTTGTTAAAAATATTCTCCATGTGCCTACCATAACTAAATCTCTCTTATCTGTCCAATAATTTGCACACGATAATGGTGTTTTCTTTGAGTTTCACCTTAAGTTGTTTTTTGTAAAGGACCAAGTCACCA
>JAKUCV010004835.1:0-51254 GCA_028386065.3 Turnera subulata | reverse complement strand
TACCTGTTTTGGACCTTGAGTATTTTAGTGTCCATATTGATCGTCTTTCCATTGTCGTGAGCACTTCGGACTCACCCCTCACCTGCGGGCTATCATCCCGTAGGATGAGTTGTTCATTGTACAGGTTTGGTGCATTCCAGACAGCCTGCAGCGTTATCCCTTGGACGGGCTTGGATCCATAGTTTGCATTTATGCATACGGTGTATATGTGAGTTTCATAAGTCTTCCGCTGTGCATGTTTTCACTATTATTGGGCCATTGGGCCGAGATTTATTATTTATGTTGTTTTACTATTTTGGGCCGTTGGGCCGAGTTATTGTAGTTCACACTGTATGCTGGTCCTATTTTGGTTGGGTTGTCACAGTTCCGGCCTGCGTTTACTGTGTACGGTAAATTCGGGTCGGGGCGTTTCATGTAACTTTTCATTTGTAATAAGGGGTATACCGTATACCTAATCTTTTTTTTTTTGTTTTGATCAGTAGGGTATACCTAATCTTTGTACATTCCAATTGTGTATATGTGTTTTTTTTTCAAAATTATCACAATTTTATATCTTCTATAGCCTACAGCCCTACCTAGTGGCCGACGTGGCATTGTGCCAGGATTGAAACGACACACATGTTGTGAAGTTTTATGACACGCATTTCTTAGTGTGCGACCTACCGTTTTTTTTTTTAAATTGTTTTTTTCCCGTGAAACCTGATTTTTTCGTGTTTCTTTTCTTTTATAATTATTTTTTAAAATACAAAAATGATTAAGAAACCACTTTCGAGACTTCTTAATTACATGGGGAGGGTTAACTCTTTACTTTATTATCCTATGCCTTTTTTTTCCTTGAAATTTATCGCATTACTACTAGACAATCCACATGTATTACGCGTCAGAAAACAACTTTTGGGAAACAAGTGCTCTCTTATTATTATTATTTTTTTTTGATAACTCTCTTATTATTATTATTATTTTATTTTTAGGAAACAAGTGCTCTCTTATTTGAATGGAAATAATTTTTTTACTTGTCTTTTATTTTTTGTTTGATCATGAGAAGAAGGAATTTCTTTTCCGTAGATAAACATAATGTTGAACATTAATGGTGGCCGTGGAATGTTTTAATTTGTGTGGAAGCAAGTTACAAAAGATACTAATTAAATTATATACAGTGAAAATTGATTTAGTGGTATTTTTAAGTTCTCAAAAACAGGAAAGAAATAGATGACTATTATTTTGCAGTTGATCTAATCTATCGGTTGATATTTCTTGGTCTCTTGCATCAGTGTTGAATACTAGGTCTACTTGTTTGTATAATATACTTATATGCAAAATATTCTTAAATAATGGTTAATACTATTATTTAAATATTGGTTAATACGATGACCTTTCAAAAGAAAAAAAAAATCTTAATAAAGTCATACTCTTATGTATACGATGATCTTTCAACAGACTGGGTTTTGACTTGAACTGCTAATTCTTCACAATTTAGGATCGCGTTCACATATACTTTATACTTTATTTATCTGACTCGAATTGGATTAGGCAAGGTTTTGCGGATATCTGAATACTAAAGGTTAAAATTAGAAAAAAAGGAGGGCTGTTCAATTAATTAAATTATTTATATACTTCAGTGAGAAACTTGCTTTTGGATCCTTTGCTAAAGATGCTACAGTTGTTGGATGTTCATCTTCGTTTAATCGTTTTACCTTTTTTACCTTCTAACGTACTCCTTCACAATTGGAGTATAAACTTATATTGAACAATTCAAAGTTCAAACATTTTTGTAGAAGGCATGTAAAGCATTGACTTCCCAAAGAGCCAGCTGAAGGCCAACATTTTTGACTTCTCAGTCCTAAACTGATCATACATTAATATGATAATATATATATATACACGCTGCAATGCAACTCAATGTGAAAATGCTTGTGTAGAATAAAGATTTGGTCGTGGGAACTCATAATGGCATTGTACAAGGCATGTGCATGCTTAATAATTTGATGGTTTTTGCCTCGCCTGTAGATTCAAGCTGTGAGCTGCCCAATTGGGTGTCCAATATTCCCTTGATATCCAAGTTTACTGCAGCTTGTCTTTTTTTTTTTTTTGTGGTAAGAGCTGGAAGGTAAGCATGACCTGACCTTGTGTTTTAGCAGAAAGCATTTTTTTAATTGCAAAACGATTGGATATGTCGAACTCCAAATCTAATGTTGTCTTAGAAGCTTCCTTTATTTTTGGGCAGAGTCTTAGAAGCTTTTACTACGTATCTTGACAAGGAGCTTAACCAATATAGAACAAGTCACCAAAATGTACACAGTAAGGTTTCTCATCTCTGAAAGTAGTATTTACTTAATTATGAGGATCTTGATCTAGACAGTCATTAAATATTCCATGGTGTTTTTCTTTTTTTTTTTGTCGAAAATGGTGTATTTTTTTGGTCGAATGATTCAGGGTGTAGACATGTAGACATATTTTATATTTGCTGGTTCTAGCATCAAATGTATCTCCAACAGTATTTCCCCTATGCCATGGCAAGATCATGCCATTATAAGTTATACAAAACCTGGTTCAAAAAAGGTAAAAGCTGTTTAGGGAATATTGTTGTAATTAATAAATACATCTTTGCAGTACTTGCAACCTCTATGGAAGCGATTTAAGAACAAAATTTTTTGGTTTTCTCAACATAATCATGGACTAAAAGAATATTAGAAATCATGATGTTTCTGACATATTTTTAAAAAACATTATTATTTCAAAGCCATTCGGTTACAATTGGTCTCCAATCAACAGACATCACATCTCAAATACAAACAAGTGACATTCTGGATCAGAGTCTGGCAGGTCAAAAATGTATCTAGTCTAACTGGTGTGATTGATGACTGTTGTAAATTGCAGGTCGATATGCTTCCAGATCACTTACACTTACAGGGCTGAACGTAATAGGAATCCACCAATCTAATTTGGGTCACCAAACTCCAACGACATTTTCGGCTATTATAAGTCTCAAGTCCACATGAGATTTGTCGGGTGCATCAGATTTTGGATAAAGAACTGGATGCATATATTTATTTTCTTTCATTTCTTTCTCTCACTCCCTTTTATAGGCATAAAATATTTACCTTCTCACCAATCAAGCAAGGAATCTCGAATGCATTTTGCAAACTATCTATTCTATGCAGGAGAAGTTTCTGAATCCAATCGCAGTTTGTATGTAAGGGTCCATCAAGTCGCCTCTGTAAACTTCATATGTTTATATTTTTGCATAAGGACAATATGAGGGATAAGAGAACAAAGACAAACCAAATGATACATCAACTAATGTAATTCATTTTGGAGGCAACTTGTAATTAATACCATAGATTATGTATACCAGAGTGAGTATTTTGATATTTTCCCTCGAGTATAGCGGAGTGATTCTCGTATCATTTGATGGGGATATAATACCAATTTAGCTTTTTTTAGCATTAAGTTTACTCCAAAGTAGTACAACCGGCAACACAACACGTATGAACAAGACAGCAGTTTATTTTGTTTTTGTAAAGAGAAGACACAACACCATTAGTGGGTCCAATCCAAAGTTCCCAGATGCTTTAGAACTGATAAGCCCAAGAATTTGTAAGAACTGTTTTTTTTTTGGTTTTCTTTTTTTCTTTACTAGCTAATTGCTTACTGACCCCTTAATTATTTTTTCATCACCATTAGTAATAGCATATCACCTCTTCAAATCTTGAATTGGACTGCTTCGAGATATAAAACCAAAGGTTATCACCAGTGGTAAACAAGGGAAAAGTAGTACTAATAGGCATTCTGTCAAAGACTAATCTAGTCCACAATTTCATACTGTTATTGTTTTATATTGGCACGTACCGCCCGAACGACGCCGTTCGCCGTTTATGTAGCCGCCTCGAAAGTCAAAAAGAACTGATGTCAGTGACGGACTGATATCTCTCTCTCTGCTCTCCCCCCCAATACAAAGAAGAAAAAAATACTACACAGATTATGGAAACCTGAAATCAATTGAACCCAGAAGTAGGAACACACACAAAGAGTTGAACTTCCTAACTCCCTTAAGATGATGGGTCTCCCTGAAATCGTTGAGTTTGCAAGCAACTTCGCGGTCATGGTCAGAGTCCAAGGCCCTGTAAGTCCCTTTTTCCTTAGCATCTATCTCTCTCTCTATTTGTTGTTGCCTAGTTTTATCAAGGACAAATGGACGTGTGTGGTTACTGTTTGTTGTGGGATTTGTTTGCTTAGGACCCCAAAGGACTTAAGATGCGCAAACATGCTTTTCACCAATACAAGTGAGTGAATTCTTCCCAAAAAAGTTTCATTCTTTAAGCAGTTTTTTTCTTCTTTTTTTTTTTTTTTAAATTCAGACATCCTTGTTGTGTTTGTAGTTCTGGGAAGACGTCACTTTCTGCTTCTGGGATGTTATTGCCTGATACCCTTTTTGATGCTGAAGCGGCGAAGCAGGTTTTGGGTGGTGACTGTAGTCAGGGCCTTGCGTTGGTCGTGACTGTTGCTTCTTCTATTGAGCCTTTTTTGACTCTAAAGCATAGAGAGGGGATTTCTCAGGTTCAGGTTGTATGATACGGATTATTGACATTCATTTTTGGAACTTTTTTTTTTTTTGTGAGGCTGTTTTACTGATTTTGTTGCGGTGCTCAATACTTGTTACAGGGTCGACCAGAGTTGATTCCTGGTGCTCATGTTGATGTTATGGTAGAGGTATAGGTTAACATCTTTCACTTAGTTGTTTTGTTTACTTTTCATGATGTCGTTACTGAAGTGATCTCTATATTGGATGTTTGGTTCTCTGAAATATGTCAGTTTTTTCAGGTAGGGACGAGCAAGGGGAAAGTCTCTGAGGAGTCATTGGACAAAGGAGCATCTCGTTGGTTCCCAGCCCAGGTTATTAGATTGGTACGTTTTAAATCCCTAACTATCAGTCAAAACACTAGACAAGCCATAATAGGAGCAAATAGTAGCTGTTTTCAGTTGGGCATGCAGCTTTGTAGAGTTTCCAGGAGAATTGGCTGTTCTTCTGGAATTCATTTCTATGATGTGATGAAGAACGGTGCTGTTGGTTGTTGGTTGTCGTCTTACTGTTTATTACATGTGTCTTATGCTTGTTATGCATGTGATTCAGTGTGAACTGCATCATTTTAAGTGTACTGCTCTGTACTCTACGGTCGTTAAATCCATCAAGAAAAAATTCAATTAAAAGTTTATATTCTTTTCAATGCCCTGAAATTCTAAAGCCAGTTCCATGCAATTATGTGGCTTCTATGCCTTCCATTTTCTTTTTCTTAGAGCTATATCCTGTCCACAAACTAAGTTTCAGTATTGTGTGTGATAACTATTGAGGTGCTATTCAGTTTCATTGATGGAGAACTGGTGCTTAAACTTGTGTTTGATACCTCATGATGTGTTTTCTAATGAAACTATAGTATTATGCTTAACTCAGGACAGCAAATGTTTCATTTCTCTAATCACAGTGATGGTGCATTATGATACTGATTCTAGTTAATTTTCATCACTGCTTCGGTTCTTAGTAGGCATGTTAGTTTTAATCACATGCAACTGATTACTGATCAGTCAATTCATTATGAAGGCTGATGTTCCACTATCTGCCAGTGCACTGCAATCACTGGTTAAGACTTCTTCAGGCTCCTTAGACCATGGATGGGAGGTTGGTTGGTCTTTGGCTTCTCATGATAATGGTCCGAAGACTTTTTTGGATGCTGTTCAGACACAGGTTGCATAAGGTTTCTCGGCATTATTTTTGATTAAATTTGCTTACCAAAACATGATATATATATAGGATAAGTGATGTTACATGTGGTCTTCCCAGACTGAGCATGGCAGCAAGTCATTCTTGGAGGCCCAGAGGAATTTAGCCGCGGGGGAGTATGGATATCCAAGTCATATTGGGAAATCAACTACTAGAATTGCTATTCTTGGAGTTCCCATGTATGTGAAGGTAAAGAGTAAAATCACTTATCTTTCTTGCCTCTGTTTGCTCCCTTCCTTTTCATGAACTGTCTTCAAGATTTTATTGCAATTAAGAGTCACCTTGCATTCTTGATATATCATATGGATGTGGACTTGTTATTAGGATGTTCCGAATGTTGCCACATCAATGTTGAGTACAAGGGGAGATCTTCTTTTGGCAGTGGGTTCTCCTTTTGGCATCCTTTCACCTGTGCACTTCTTTAATAGGTATTATATCTCAATTATATTTATAGTGAGATCACTTTCTTGATGATGGAATAATTGGATTGCCAATGGCCATGCTGCAGTAGCAAATAGATTCATTGACATGATAAGATAGTGCAAAGTTGTTGGTGATACATGATAAGGTGGTGCAAAGTCGTAGGTGATTCCTTTCAACTGCTTAAGGCTTTTACAACAGAACATAAAACCTATATCCATATGCTCCGTCGATTTATATCCAGTACCTGACTAGTTTAATGTTGTTCCCTTGCTCCCTGGATTAAAGAAAAAGAACGCTTTCTTACTGTATTGCTACTCCTGCATCCTCTTAAGTTCTTCTGCTTATGTCTTTTGGTACCTGAATCAGCATGTCAGCTGGATCGATTGCCAACTGTTATCCACCTACATCATCCAACATATCATTGCTGATGGCTGACATTCGATGCCTTCCTGGTAGGAGCATTTCACTGTTCGATAATTTGTGTTTTATTTGGATTATGATGTTTGATATTTGGAACTAAACATATCAGGAATGGAGGGTTGCCCAGTTTTTGGTGAATTTGCACATTTCATTGGTGTGCTGATTAGGCCGTTGAGGCAGAAGAGCAGTGGTGCTGAAATTCAGGTAATTCGCTGACCTTCTCATTTTAACTATTAGACTATGTCATGGTTAATGAATCATACAAGATTCTAGCCTTGGGTAACAGCTGGTGATTCCTTGGGAAGCCATTGCAACTGCTTGCAGTGACTTACTGCTGAAGGAGCCTCAAAATGCAGGAAAAGGGTTCCATATTAATAAGGGAAAATTAAATGCTGTAGGGAATGCATATAGCCATATATCAGACGGGCCATTGCATTACAGCCCCTCTCCACTGCCAGTTGAGAAAGCAATGGATTCCGTTTGTCTCATTACCATTGACGAAAGTGTTTGGGCTTCTGGAGTTTTGCTCAATGATCAAGGCCTGATACTTACAAATGCTCACCTGTTGGAACCATGGAGATTTGGCAAAACAAGTGTATATGGCAGAAATGTTGGAACTGAATTTGAAGAATCTCGCTTTTCTGGGTACACTGGAGTTGATGGCTCTCATACAACTGTTAGTTTGTCTCCACAAACTCTGAAGAATACAGATTCCTCCACCAGTGATGAGAGCAAGGGATACAAATTGCTTTTGTCATACAAAGGCCACAGAAATATACGTGTTCGCTTGGATCACGTTGACCCTTGGATATGGTGTGATGCTAAAATATTGTACATCTGCAGTGGTTCTCTGGATGTTGCCCTGCTGCAGCTTGAGCGTATTCCTGATCAGCTATGCCCTATCAAAGCAGATTTTGCTTGCCCATCTTTGGGATCGAAGATGTATGTTATTGGGCATGGATTATTTGGGCCAAGAGGTGGTAAGGGCTTTTCTTACCTTGATATTCTTTTAGATTATGTGAATGTCTGAGAAAATAAAACTTCTGGCAGTCCGTTGTTTTCTAGTTAGTTTCTTATTGTCTCTTGTTGGTTGGCGAGCTCATATGGGGTTACTGCTAATGTAAAAAGGATCTAGTCTGCAAACCTTTTGGATCTTCTGGAGTCTCACATGTTTAGAAGCCTCAATATCTTCTTCATGCATCATTGGTTAGGATCTTTGAACATTATCAGTTATTTGGTGATGCTGCATTGACATTCCTAATAAAGATTTTGTGAATTGATGCAGTTCGTGAAGACTAATAATTCTCTCTCTCTCTCTCTCTTTTGTTTTTCCTTTTAAGGTTAATCTTGCTTTACTCTCCTATCGTGTGGAGCTATAAAGCTTAATCCTTCAGCCCAAGTTGTCAAACTGATAAGGCTTCTTATATGTTTTATCAGGAAATGTCGTTTTCATATTTCTATAGTGCCAAAAACAAGATTGTCCTCTAATCATACGTTGTTCATGTGTGTCCTCGTTACTTTCTACTTAGTAGACAATCACTATAGCTGGCACCTTTCAAGTACTTGTGTAACATGTGTTCTTAAGTTGGTCCTTTTGTTTCTCAAAAGTTGGCATTGTTGAATTTTTGTAGGCTTTGCTCCCTCTGTTTGTTCTGGAGCAGTAGCAAAAGTTGTAAAGGCAAAGGCACCTCCATATTATCTATCATCTATTCAAGGTGAGGATTCACATATTCCAGCAATGCTTGAAACAACAGCAGCTGTCCATCCTGGTAGTAGTGGTGGTGCTGTTGTTAATTCAGAAGGTCATATGATTGGGCTCGTCACCAGGTACGTTTTTTGTTTTTCTTTGCTCTTTTGTGGTCATATATGGGCATAGTACCTCAGTGAAGGTAGGCAATGTCTCTTGATGTGAGCGTTCCCTGATATAAGATTCATGCTCTATGCTTGGGGATTTGGCAACGTTGTATGGGTATATTTGATGATAATGTGATAGCAGACATTTAATTTGACTTACATGTAGTAGTTTTTAAAGTAATTCTCTTGGTAAATATTTGGGTTTTATTCAGTATTATGAACTTTGGAGGCTTCATTTCCATTCACTTTATTGTAATTAAGCTTTTCAGTGCTCGTAGCTTGAAAGTTTGTTGTTAATGAGATATATCTTTGATGCAGTAATGCAAGGCATGGTGGAGGAACATTTATACCGCATTTAAACTTCAGCATTCCATGTGCAGTTTTGGCTCCTATCTTTCAGTTTGCCAAAGGTAGTTCCTTAGCAAAAGATAGACTGAAAATTCCCTCCATCATAATGTATATACAAGTCTTGTTTGAACTTTGAAGTGATAACTGATAAGTTATAAAGTATATACAAGATTTCAAGTGTATCATAAAATTCTATTAGGAAGTTGTAAGCCATAAAATATAAGATTTCAAATAGATAGCGAAAGAGTATGATCCATATAGTTTCATTTTTTTTATGTTGGCATCATCATCTATTGTAGTTTCTGGAGGTCTGAAATTTTGCTTTTCTTGCCACAGATATGAGGGATACTTCACTGCTACAAAATCTTGATCAACCAAATGAACACCTTTCCTCCATCTGGGCATTGATGCCGCAGCTCTCCCCTAAGCCACACCCGTCTTTTCCGAATCTTCCACAGCCACTACTGGAAGATAATGACAAGCAAGGGAAAGGTTCCCGGTTTGCCAAGTTCTTGGCCGACAGAGACAAGGTTTTAAGGTCTACCCCGCTAGGCGTTGCGGAAAGCGTTTCAAACAAGAATTTATACAGCAAGTTATGACAGAGGTGGCAGGTGCCGTTTAAGAAGAGCTCAGCTTGATGTGAATCAGGTTTTGAGAATTATAATGCCAACCAAAGATGTGTATTAGTGGGAGAGTTGTTTCTGAGAATGCCCAGTAATGGTGGTGATTGAACAGCATGGTGGCATACTGCGCAAAATACAAGTACAAGAAAAATCATATTAACGTGTACCAAACAACATTAATTTTACTGCTCGGCTTGCAAATGATTATCTTGTAATTTATCATCCAACATTTAGCTTCAAAGAATTCACCTTCCCTGTTGCCTCGTGTAAACTAACTGTAATCAAGGACAAGAATGCTCTTGTTATTATAGAGATCAAACATGTATTTCTCAGACCAGATCATTGGAACTCTCCATCAAGTAATAAACCATAGGAACCTTCTTTTTCCTTATTTTGTTCAAATTGTTACCGCAGAATCAAAAGAGAAAGGATTACAATGGCAGAAACACAAAAGATGTGTAGTAATGAGAAGGAAAATGTGGAGGAGTCACAGCACTTCCACTGGACTATTTGTCTAAGGACTTAAAAAAAAAATTTCAAATTTCCCACTCTCTCTCTGCCCCCCTTTAGCACTCTCTCTTCCTCTTACTCAATCCTAGCTGCGTGCTCCTATTGGGGAGGCAGCCTCTCCCTCCCCTCCCATTTTTCTTATTTTTCTTGCTTTTTTTCCTTTATCTGAATTAATAAAACTACCAATTCAGATCTTGGTCTGAATTTGGTTTTCCACCTCTTTGTGAGGTTTTCCACTCCTATAAGGAGTCGTTTTGGGCAATTTTTTATGGTCTTCCTCTCCACAAAAGATTGCCAGATCTATCTCTTTTTTAGATCCAAGTTTTTCCTCCAATTTTTTCCCCTCATTTCTTCTCTTTTCTAGCCCATCACCACATACCTTTTTTACCCTTTCTCTCATCTCCCCACCTCCTTCCCCCAACCGTATGCTTTAACCTTGATGGAGCATGGTACGGGTGAGGAATTTTTCTTTAAAAAATTTGCAGGTTTGCTCTCAAGTCAAAGAAGAGATACAAGGGAAGAGACTTCAATTAGTGTTCTACTCTATGATTCCTATTTTTCCCTTTGTGGTTGCTGGGTGGGTAGTGAATGCATGCTCATATTCTTCAGATTGGGAAGGATTTCTTCTACTGTTGTAATAGTTTTGGGATAACCAAACACTCGTGGCCTTGTGTTTGAAGCCATCCATGAGAAAGTGCTTCAGGCTTGTGGAGCTACACCGACTTTATGTCTTCTGGAATGTATCACAAGTCTTTGTCATCCTCCTTTGTAGGATTATTAGCCACCTGTTTGTTATGGTTTCTCATATCATTGTATTAGATTTAGATTTTCTTGCCTTGATCCGCTTTATGTGGGTTTGAGATTTCTCTATTGTACCTGTTATCATTTAATGGAAAGGCTTATAGGCTGTTTATATAAAAAAAAATAATGACTTAAAAAACTCCCACATTCTTAGAAAATTGGACCAAGAGCAACTCCGATGGCCTAGTAAGCATAGGGCACTATATAGGAAAATAACAATTCAAAATTTTATGCTGTAACTTTTAAAAGATAAAAATACAAAAATTTTAATTATTATCTTGTAACTTATTTTATTATAATACATAATTTTCATACCAAGATAGTTATACTATTAAAATCACCAACACATAAAAAAGAAAATAGCACGTGCATACTATATAGAGTAGGAATCTTCTCAAAGTGTACTAATTTTACTTGTTTGGATTGAAAATAATATTTGAGTCGTACGCAGGGGTGGAAATGGGTCGAGATCCTCAAGGGAATATCTCTTGTACCCTCCCTAGCTCCGCTGTAGGGGTGAGCAGAATGACAAAACAATCCGGATTACCTGATGTCCGGATTAAATTGTGCATAATTTGGACACTGTCCAAACTAAATTTAAAATTCGGATTTGGTCTGGACATGACCAAATTGACATATTAATTAGGTACGTGCAGCCTCGGAGAAATTTGGACAGACCAAATATCCAAACGGGCTTTTATCTAAACGACGTCATTTTATGTTAAGGGAAGTAAAAAAAATAAAACAAAAGAAAGAGGACAGCAGCAAGCTAGCTAGCAGCCTCAACACAAACCCCAAATCTAATCCCACAACCTAATTCCTATTTTCCACTCTCGGTCTTTCTCTCTCCCTCCACTATTCTTCGATCGAGAGCATGACAACCATGACGCGTGATGTATTGGCTATGCCAATATCTACTGTAGCTTCAGAATTGGCTTTCAGCACTAGTGAAAGAATTCTTGATCCCTTTAGAAGTTCCTTAAGTCCTAGAGTGGTTAAGTCCCTTATTTGTACACAATATTGACTAAAATCGAGGAAGGCGCCTAAAGTCAGTGTGGAAGAAGCCATTCATTCACTTGAGAGAATTGAGAAAAGTGAGTCTTTTTTGCTTTGCTAATCCTAGTTTGTTACTTAATTATAAGACAAAGTTTTAAAATCTTGTTTTTTTCAGAATTGAATCAAGTTTCTTTGGAGTGAATCTCGGGTTCCAGCAAGTAGCAATTGAAGTCTTGTTCAACTTTTTTTGTGTCTTATTCCAGGAAGTAGCAATTAAAGTCTTGTTCAACCTTTGAATTAGTAGAATTGAATCAAGTCCTCTTTGTCCATCTTGTTCAACCTTTTTTATGTTATTGAAGTCTTTTTCTATAATTTTGATGTAAATTTGGATAGAATTGTAACCTAAATTTGAATACTGGGCATGCATAATTTCATTATAACTTCATTTTGGATTTATGGTGGGCAATTTGACATGTATAACTTCAATGAGGATTTATGAATTTTTTGGATTTTTTTTGATGAATTATTTGGATTTTTTTTTACATTTTTTTTTATGTTGTTTGTTATTTGGGCAATTTGGGCAAAAGGTGTCCGGACCAAAATATTTCGGTCTATTTGGTATTTGGACAATCTAGGTTTGGACATTGGTACGGACACCCTCAGAGCAATTTGGTCAGCCCAAAGACCAAACCAAATTAAGGGTGTCCGAACCAAATAGCCCAAATGCTCTCCCCTAGTCCGCTGTCATTCAAGAGACAAATTGCGCCTATTTTCAGAGGAGGAATCGAATCTCGCGGGCAGTGGCGGACCTAATAAAGTAGTCTTGAGGCGCCAAAAAGGTAAAATGAAGTTGGATGACTAGGATTTATGGCTAAATACATTTTAAAAAATTGAGGAATGGGGAAACAAACCGAGGTTCACCTTACTGTAAACACCCAAATTTGACCCGCACATATTTTATTATTTTAGATTTTAGATGTGTTTGAGCCTTAAGATCAATGAGAGGATTTAGTCTTAGACTAGAATATGTTGAGAATTTATTTTAATAGAATATAAATATTTTATTATTTTAGACTTTTTATGTGTTTGAATCTTAATCCTAAGAGGATTTAATCTTAGCGAACGAGCGAGCTGATGGTGTGAAAGAAAGCGAAAAATGGCTGAATTTTTTCTTTCATTTGTTGTGAAGGAGCTAGTGAAGAAGTTGGCTTCACTTGTTGGTAAAGAGATCGGTCTTGCATGGGGATTGGAGGGGAAGGTGCAGAACTCGAGGACTCGTTGACCTTCATTCAAGCTATGTTACATGACGTTGTGGAAAAACAAGCCAGAGGAGTAGAGTTTGTGAAGATTTGGCTGCAAAAGCTTCGAGATGTAGCATATGAAGCTGAAAACGTTCTTGATGAGTTTGGCTATGAAGTTCTATGAGAAAAGGTGGAGGATACTACTCCAAGTAAGAAGGTAAGCAACTTTTTTCCTGCCTCCTCTCACCCCATTGCAGTGGTTAAGCTGTGTAAAATCTTTAGGAGGGGCCAATACAATTTTATTTTTTGTAATAATAATGACTTATGTGAAAAATTAAAATTTAAGAGGGGCCAAATATATATCGTAATTGATTTGGAAAATTTAAAAAATCAGGCCAATGGCCCCTAAGCCTTCGCCACCGCCATTGCCTATATTGAAGCTGAGCTTTGATAATTTGCCTGGGTATTTGAAGCCATGTTTTGCATTTTGTGCTATGTTTTCGGAAGATCATCGCATCGGCAAAGAGCAATTAATTCAATTGTGGATGGCTGGAACAACTAATGATCAGAGTATGGAAGAAAAGTGCAGTAAGTATTTTGATGAACTGCTTGCATATTCATTCTTTCAAGATGAAAAGAGGGATTCGAAGCTTGGTAATATCATAAGTTTTAAGATGCATGATTTGGTGCATGACCTCTCATTGTCTATTTCAGAACAAAAGGTGTCGAATTTGCATGCACGTCCTAATTCTGGGGAGAATACAATATCTCCTAATGTTTGCCATTTGAATCTCATGTGTGACTAGAAAACAACAGAATTGGAAATTGGAGATTGTGCTAGAATATTGCGTTCGGTATTTACAAGAAGAGGCAATGATGTTAATGTAAAGTCATGGAAGTTTGGAAGTCTGAACTCTAAACTTGGAGGACGCTGATATAGAAGAGTTGCTAGTTTGGATTAAGGGTAAGCATTCGGAAATTTGGATTGAAATATCTAACTTTCGGTATGGAATTCAGGATCCCAAAATTATCAAAACCTTTGTCCATACTGAATTCCAAATATCTCGAATTTTAATTTGGATAACTCGGGATAGTTCCAATCATCCTGAAAATTTTATATTTTCTTTAATCCACTTACAAAATTTTATAATGTAAAATTTTTTTAAAATTACATAATCTAAAAGTTACATAATCTACAAAATTTTGAACTATCTATTTTTAAAATTTATCTTGAAATGATTTAACAAGTATAAACTAATACTAAACTGTAAAAATAAAAGTAAAAACATTCACTTGTACATTTTAGAAAGTCATATCCTCAAAGTTGTAAATTAAAACGACTTAAAGGGTGCGAGCAGTTGAAAAGGTTCTCGAGCAAGATGAAGAATTTGATAAGCCTGAGGCATCTCTATCTATCTTACTATATAAGGGATAAATTCTTAACAATTTGGTGGATGTGAGATTGGTAGGCTGCTACAATATGGATGAAATCCCAAGTCTTGGGCATCTTCTTAATCTTCGAACTCTCCATATTGAAGGGATGGCAAAGGTAAGGTGCATTGGCCATGAATTCTACGGTGTCGGGGTAGAGGGAAGTAGCAAAAATAATGGCGTGAAATTATTCCTGACGTTAAAGGAATTTCGATTACAAAGAATGAAGAATTTAGTTGACTGGATGTTGCGTGGACGAGTTATGGCCAGAAATGGTGAGTTGATACTTTTTCCTAGCTTGCAAGTGTTGTGCATAGACAGGTGTAGGAAATGAAGGAGAGTATCCCCGGGTCTCTCATATGCCATCCCTCCCTTGTCCGGTTGATCATTTATGTATGTGATGAATTGAGTGACTTATACGGCGAATTTCACATGGGGACACCCATCGAAGAGATAAATATAGGGAGTTGTGGCATTCTCATCTCTTATCAAATTAGAGATTGATTACTGCCTAAGATTAACTTACACTCCGGAAGACATGTTTGGTGGTCACTTTACTAGAATGAAAGAGCTGAAAATTGGTGGATTCTGGGAAGAGTTAAGAGGCATTCCCAGGGCTGAATTCAATCCAGAATCTCAAACATACTCTTGAATACTTACATATAAGAGGATGGAGAAAACTGAATTCAATTCTGATAAAATGAAGCTGACTAACCAAAGTTTTGCTCCGTGTGAACAGGACGAAAGGAAGAAGCTGTATATGGTAAGGGTGTTGGGATCCATTTCCCTTTGGTTGGAGATGAAGAATCACTTTTGCAAGAAATATTGATGACTTCGGATTTCTAAGGCTATGACTTCGTAATTTCAGTTACATATCAAATATATAACAGCGAAAAAAGGATTAGAAGACAAATGATCAGGTGCTTAAGAAATTAAACTTCACTATCCATGATCTTAAAGTTCATGCTTAAGAAATTAAATAAGAGAAGATAACATCACAGGAGAGAATCCAACTGGTAGCTGCTTTAAAACATAATCAATAGAAGATATTTGAGGGGAGAGGGGGTCAGAACTGAAAGAAAGTCATTGCTTTTCCATCTACTTCAACACTTCGCCGCCGCTACCACATGGGTAATTGATAGATTTTTTTTCACCTTATTGGGCTGTTGCTGTTTTCCTTTTTGATTATCATTCAATTGTTAAAGCTTTGTTTATCTTCTTTAACTTGATCTACAACAAAGAAACCGAGTTTAGTGTACTGTATTTCTTCAGCTGAGGTTTTCTTGTACACAATGAATTGCTCAGCTTCCGTTTTTTCAAGTCAATTGGTGTATTCAAATTTTAATTCTTTCTATTATGAAGATTCTGAATATAGAAACCCTGAATGTTATTAGTTTAAGTGTTGGTCTTGGCATCCTGGCTCTACTGTTGTGGTTTATGAGATGGAGAATGGTCTTGGCAACCTCTTGTCATGTTTCTTTGTGGTCTGATTATTAGACCACCTAAACTTTGTGCCCGTGCCTTAAAGAGTCATACCTTTTCAGGGTCTTATGTTGCTTTGCATGATACTTGATATTGTGGCTTATGTCTGATGTACCACAAAGCCATTCATGCTCCAAGCTTTTTTGCCACACTCGAGTAACATTAGGGGACTGTGAAGTGTTTTTCTCTTCGTGCTAAAACTTGCTGGCAATGGTTTATTCTCATGGTTGGATGTGATGTTACACTTACTATAACATTGATTTCTTGGCCTTTATCTAATGACCCGTCTTTCCGTATTGATTTTTGCAGATTTAGTCTCATATGAAGCTTTCTCTTGCTTCTCTGAAGATATACAATTGCTAAAGACATCACCGACAGTTGACCAACTATTCATCAAGCCTTTGCCTATTATCTAATATCAATTTCAGGATTGGTTTTGTGGTATGGGCAAAACACATAGCCTTTGGTTGCTAATGAGGTGTAAGATTTTCCATACCAATGGCGCAAAATAACTACAGCTTGAAACTTTCACAAAAAGCTCCTTGGCAGTATTAGCATGTTCAAAGGCAGTTCATTCATGCATATCCTTGGGTTGAAATCCCCAAGTGAATCAAAAGACATGGGTTTGATACCTAGGCAGGGGGGTTTGGGGGAATTTGGGTACTTTAGGGTTCATCAAAAACAAAAAAAAAAAAAGGCAGTCCCCTCACTGTTACACTTCAACTTTAGCTTTCTTACTCGCCCTTTCCTCAACTTCAGTTTCTTCCACACCTTGACAATCTCCATTGCTTACTTCTGTATCAGCAACAGTGTCTGTCTGTTCATCTGACTCATCACCTTGACCAGAAGTTTCCGACTTTTCAATCTCTGCAGCAGCCCTGCGTTGAAGTGATTCAATCGCTCCAGCCAATTCTCTATTAACCTGGCATGAAAATTCAAGAAGTTGTTGAAATATGATCTAGTGGGATAAATGAAGCAAAGAATTTAATTTAGAGTTTCAACATGAAATACTAGTAATCAAACTAACTTTAGTAATCAAGTTTTAATACCTGTGGATTCTGAAGATAGTCAGCTGTCATTTGAACAAGATGGGACATTTCATTGCATTCTTCTGGACTCTCAGTGTCCGTCTCCCATGACAAGTCCTCTGTCTCACATAACTTTGGCCAGCAAATGCACCCTCTAGACATGCGTTGCAAAAGTTATGAGCGCAAGGCGTAGTAAGCGGGTTAGTCAGCACGTTCTTACATATTAGACATTTGAACTCTGCATGGAGAAAAAAGCAAGGCAAACTTAACTACACAAGCTGGACATGAAACTTGGACATGAATTTGAAAACATTAAAGACCATACCTTTAGGAAGTTGTCGTTTCACCGTCCCCTGCAGCTTTCTTTTTCTTGTTCTTTTACCACCTCCATCTCCAGAATTAACCTTTTTCTTGCTAGCTGGGGGAGGTTTCTTCCACATCCAGCGACTCTCCTCATCCTAAATGGAAGAAATCAGTGTCATTAAATGAATTGTTGAAAACCAACCTAAGCCAAAAACTTCGCTCAAGTATGGGACAGCTTACATCATAATCCCAAGATGGATCTCCTTTCCTTCTAGTTATATCAACTGCATTCTCTAGCTTCTCAATAACAGGTAACGGCCTTGGACAATCCCCATGAACATGGTTGCATTTGGATTCACACAATTATGTCTGTGAAACAAAGAAATCGTGAGGGCGAGAAATAGCAAAATTTGAAGTACCGTGTCCATGGTGCAGGCTCATTGTCACATCTGACAAACGTTATGGTTCTAATACATTTTACAAAAAAAGTATCAGAGACAATATCAGATAACCTAATTGTTACTCCAAACTTGTACACGCAAAAAAAAACAAAGAAAAAAGAAGCAATTAGACCTGTATTCCACTCTTACGCCAACGCATCTCAATTCTTTCCATCGTAACACACACCTTCCACAACAGGAGCATATGAAGAACACTTTTCTTTGTGAGACCTGCCAAGTATATGGGGGCTTACAAACACGTTAAGATTAAATATTTGAAATACATAATGTTTCTCCACAGTCCAACCTAGAAAAAATATACAAATTAAAGATAATCCCAATCATCCAGTGGGATTAAACTCTACTGCAAGTCTGGAAATCTTCAAGCTATAGACAACTTACCTCACCACTTCACTGGATATCCTTTACGGCAACTTACTCGCAATGCCTCGTTCATCTTGTCAAATTCTTGATCAAAAGATTGTTCCTTGTTCGTCCTTTTGTTCCCGCTCAAGTGCCTTCCACCACTAATTATCACAACAAATGGTTTCATTAAATACAAGTAACTTTGGAAAGAGAAAAAAAGGGAATGCAAACACATAGGGATTGTAACGTCATTTCAGCAGCTATAGCATTGATTAGTTAACAAATATGGATTCCCCACAATGCTTGTCTTCATATAGCATTTAGTACTTTTCGACAAAAAGAAAAAAATATAGCATTTAGTACTTCAGATTAAGATCGTTCTTCATTACAAATCAACGGCATCAAAGATCTCCATGATGAAGTTCATTTAATTGCATGGCTACTTAATGATTTAAGACTCTCAGTATCATAAAAATGAAACGGATTTCAGAGGAAACACAAAGGAACATCTCTCAAAAAGGAAAAATAACCATCCAAAGTCAGATCAAAAGGTATACCTGCCAGTGTAAAGGAACCATTCACCGTGGTCTTCATCATAAACATAACCACCAGAGAGGACAACCGATTGAGCACCATAACCAGACTGCCCAGCAATTCCTGCAACATGTGGAAAATGTGCACCCCATTGTCTGCATTCCAGCCCACCAGCCCATGATTCTCCCACCAAAACGCCTTGCTTCCTGTCAGGATCATGCTCTGGCAGTATCAGACCAAAGTGATCAGACGGTATCGTGACCATAATCCTCCCTGCAAGCATTAGCTTTCCCCGCCTTTTTGGCCCGCTCAGTTACGAATGCCTTTTCAGGCCTGTTCTGGTTCTTGATAGAGTAATATACCTTCGAAGCCGCCTCCACAGAACTCCTCGTGGATTTGTCTGTCTTTGCCAAACGGATTGCAAAGACAAGGATCGAATTGATACGAGGCTGGCTTCGGATATCGAATGGGATCTGCTTCCGGCTACATGCACAGGTCTTCTGCCCCTGTCCAGTCCATTTC
The DNA here is from genome assembly GCA_028386065.3 of Turnera subulata. Classification (NCBI taxonomy): domain Eukaryota; kingdom Viridiplantae; phylum Streptophyta; class Magnoliopsida; order Malpighiales; family Passifloraceae; genus Turnera; species Turnera subulata. The sequence goes on along the minus strand of JAKUCV010004835.1, from coordinate 32,156 downwards.
TGGAAGTACTTGAGGCAGAAGTTATGACCGCAAGGTGTCTACAATAAACAAGCAAACAAACACAAAATCATAAACCAAACAAGACCATAGAAACCTAACACTGCCCTGTAACTTCAATTAACTCAAGTTATACACAAACAGAGACACACTATCTTCATGAACTACGTCGGCTGTAATTAATTAAAGATGGGTTCTTTTAGGGTAAAAATGATGATTAATCCATAAACAGTGCTTTTAGAACATAGTTCTAGACAAACAAACACAGGTTTATCAAAATTAAAATTTCACAATAAAAAACTTTAACAGCAAACAAGCAAACAGATACTAAGCAAATAAATACGGGAAAAGCCAAAGCAGAGAAGATTACCGAGACTGGCCTATCAAGCAACTGGATACAAATGGCACACTTGAAGTCATCTCCACTCCCTCCTTCCTCCTCCACGGCGGCTTTTCCGCCCAACAACGCCTGCCGCCTCTTCGCCTTCTCCGCATCAGACAGGGTCTTGTCAGCCTCAATGGCCCGAATAGCAGCCACCAGCTCCCCTCCGAATTCACCCGCCGAGAAGGAGGCAGCGGCGGAGGGGACGGCAACACCGGTCATGGTACAGTCAGGACACTCCCACCGGAGGGCGTCGGACAAGCGAACCGGCGCCGAGGAAGGGGACAGGCAGGGCGCGTGCTACGAGCATCTCCTCCTTCGCCGGCTTGCCCTTGCACCGCATGCAGACGCCGTCGCCGTCGCATGGCAAGTCACCAACCTGAGCCAGTGAGCAGCCGCCATATCGAGACAAACAGAGCAGCAAAAATGAGGATCAAAAGAGAAAAGGTGGCTGCTTTATACTTTTTATCGGTTTAGTGAAAAAGGGTAGTGAAAAAGGTGACACCTTTGGTCTTCTTTCTTCTCCTTCTCCTTCAAAGGTTTGATCTTTTCATGAAGGGAGGAGAGTGAAGCGAAGTGGGTGAGGGAAATACGGAGGAAGAGGTGAAAGTAGGGGTGTTTTTTGAGTTTTGAGGAGAGGGAAAGTTTTTGGGTGGGGCGGGATTTTGGGGATTTCCAGGAGGGAGGGAAAGACCAAAATAGGGAGTACTATTCTACTCTACTATAAAGCTTTACTAATATTTTTTATTTATTCACTTGAACCTTTAATTTTTAGCATTTATTTTTTATTTTAAAAATTTTACATTAATAAATTTTTAATAATGATATATTTTCTGGATTTATAATAATTATCTGTTGTTTATTTTATATAAATTTTATATTTATCTATAATTATTATTTTCTAGGATTAATGTTTTCTCTAAGTTGATTGTGTAGGGGAAGTAGGCCAACAAATTGCATAAGCACTATTGGAAATGAATTCTGTTTTATTGATCATTCTAGCACTTAAGGAATATTTTAAACAGCTTAATAAATTTTTCATTGGACAAGCTAATAAAATCTTCATGTGTCAATCACAATCTCATGAAGAGTGAGTGATCCCAACAATGGTTGACTCTATTGTTTGGGTAAAAAAAAATAAAGTAGAGAAAGGAAAAAAGAAGGAGGCGAGATGGGAGGGAGGGAAAGGGCTTTGTGAGATGCATAAGAAATTACGGCTAATATAATTTCTTTCTTTCGCCCTTTTGCTCTTTTTAAGCCTGACCAAACAAGGTGTGTCCCGGCAGAATTTTATCTATCAACAAAAAATTCATTGACCGTTCAAATTGACAAGGGTCGCCCTAAACAAAACTAACCCCACACGAAAATTCAGAAAAACAACGAAACGTAAGAGCCGAAAAGAGCTGTTATGATGAGTCACACACTGTGGCACTCATTGTCATTCAATAAGCAGTAGCAGTTGCATAGAGCCGTTAGAGGAAGAAGAAGCGTTACACGTGTCACTAAGTCATTGGTTTCCTTGTAACAGCTTGGTAACAACCTCCTCTCTTCCTTTAAGTACCCGATTGGGTTGTTGTAACGGTTATGTTGAAGAATACAATTGACTTACTCCTCTTCTCAATTTCTCTCTTTTCTCTCCTCAACTCCTTTACTATCTCCTTTCTCTGTTAATTCTCTTGATGAACCATAACAACTGGTAGCGGAGCAGACGATCTACCGGCCAAATGGTGAATCAGAATCAGACTCGTCTTCTCACAATGGAGGATCAGGTTCACTCCCTGGAACAATCTGTTTCAGAGATACACCAGTCGGTTGCTCTCGATCGTGAAGCCTCAAACGCTAAGTTTGATCTGCTGCTTCAACAGATGCAAACTCTTAATGAAGCGATGGCGGCGATGGCGGTCAAGGATTCTCAATCGCGACCGAGAACAGCTGCGGTCGATCTTCACGAGCCTGGTATCTTACCGACTCCGCCAGTTGATCCAACTCCAGATCCGGTGACAGTCTCTTCTCCGGTTAAAGGTAACAACTCTGATTCACCTATGATGAAATCGGATGATGTGAAGCTTGATTCATCTGTGACGGTTACTCCAGAAATTACTTCTACTGATTTTTATCCCAAGTTGCCAAAGCTGTTTTTAATGCCTTTTTCTGGTGAAAATCCGAGGGGCTGGTTGCGCAAGTGTGTCAAGTACTTTGACCTTTACAAGATTCCTGAGCATCGTAAGCTAGAGATTGCTACCATGTACTTAGATGGTAAAGCAGACCTATGGTTTAATGGCTTTCTTGCTGAAAAACCAGAGATAACCTGGAAGGAATTTTCTGATGCCTTATGTGTTAGATTTGGTATGCGTGAATTTTTGGATATGTTGGAGGAGTTGAAGCTCCTTAGACAACAGGGCACTGTATTGGAGTATCAAGAGCAGTTTGAAGCTTTGCGGTCAGTTTTGCTGGATATGGGGGCTTCCTTTACCGAGCCGGAGTATCTGTCGTTCTTTATGACAGGGTTGAAGGATGATCTGCGTCCTTGGGTGAAAATTCTCTATCCTTCAACGTTAGCAGAGGCTTTTAAACAGGCAAAAATCCAAGAACTATCCCTTCAATCCATGCAGAAGTCATCCAGACCACAACCAAAGCCTCTTCCCTATTATGTCACTAGTCCTCGTTTCAGTAACAATACTGAAGCACCTAATCATCAGAGAGCATTGGTAGTACGCCCACCAGATCAATCACGCCAATCCTTGATGGAACAACGACGAAAAGCAGGGCAGTGTTTCCGTTGTGGAGATAAATACTTTCCAGGCCACCAGTGTAAGGTTAAGTTGCTCCATTACATTGAAGCTGTTGATGGATTTGATGTGTTGGAGATGGACTCTAATAATTTTGAAGTAGGAGAATCATCCAATTCAGCTATTCCCCTTCCAGAGGATACTCCAGAACTTCATACACTATCAAATGGAGCAGGCATCCTTAAGATTGATGGGGACTATCAAGGCAGAAAGTTGTTGATAATGGCAGATAGTGGGAGTACACTGAGTTATCTTAGTAGTTCTGTTGCTCAAGAATTGGAACTCGAGCTAAAACCAGCAACTCCACTTTCTGTTATGGTGGCGAATGGTCAAAGAATGATTAGTAATTTCTCTTGCAAGGATTTTAATTGGTCAATGCAGGGTGAGAAATTTTCTGGTGATTTGCGGATTTTGGACTTAAACAGCTGTGACATGGTCCTAGGTGTGGACTGGCTTTTGCCCTTTAGTCCAGTTTCTTTTGACTGGAAGAATTCTAAGCTTGCTCTAACTAAAGGGAAGCAAGTGATCACAATCTCTGGCACTATGGAGTTAAGGAATGAATTGCAGCTAATCTCTGTTGAAGCCCTTCATCGTAGTTTCAAAGCAGACCCAACCAACATTGATCTGATGGTTGCACAATTCAATCATCTGGAAAATTTCGGTGAGTCTGACCCCATTCCTCCATCTATTGCTTCTCTGTTAGCTGAGTATCAAACACTGTTCTCTATTCCCACATCTTTACCTCCCACCAGAAACCATGATCACTACATTCCTCTTAAACCAAACACTGAGCCAATCAACTTACGACCTTACCGACACTCACATGACCAAAAGACTGAAATTGAAAAACAAATATCAAAAATGTTAGCCTCTTCTGTTATACAACCAAGCCAAAGCCCTTTTGCATCACCTGTACTGTTAGTCAAGAAGAAAGACAATTCTTGGCGAATGTGTATAGATTACAGACAATTAAATGACCACACCATCAAAAACAAATTCCCGATCCCTATCGTTGATGACCTCTTAGATGAGCTAGGGAAAGCTAAATACTTCTCAAAGATTGATTTGCGTTCTGGTTATCACCAAATCCGAATGCATCCTGCAGACATTCCAAAAACAATATTTCGTACCCATCATGGCCATTATGAATTTAAGGTCATGCCCTTTGGCCTTACCAATGCACCAGCTACTTTTCAAACCCTCATGAACTCTATCTTTGCCCCGTTTCTTCGCAAGTTTGTCTTAGTATTCTTTGATGACATACTTGTCTATAGTCCTGACCTACAAACACATAAAACACACCTCAGAAAAGTTTTCCAGATACTCAGTGACAACCAATTATTTGCCAAGCGCTCTAAGTGCTCATTTGCCCAGAAAAAAGTAGAATACTTGGGTCATATAATATCAGATGGAGGAGTAGCTACTAATCCAATGAAAACAGAAGCCATGACTTCATGGCCAACTCCAAAAAATGTGAAAGAACTCAGATCATTCTTGGGGCTAACTGGATACTACAGAAAATTTATTCGAAACTATGGAGTGATCAGCAAACCTCTCACGGTATTGACTAAGAAGGATGGATTCAAATGGGATTTCACTGCTGAACAGGCATTTAATAAGTTGAAAGCAGCCATGACATCAGCACCAGTACTGTCTTTACCAGATTTTGATCAGCCCTTTGTGCTAGAAACCGATGCGTGTGAGACAGGTTTTGGAGTTGTTCTAATGCAAAATGGGAAACCATTGGCGTTTTTTAGTAAAGCTTTGAGTCCAAAGTTTGCTGGTTTGTCTATTTACGAGAAGGAATTCCTGGCGATACTGAAGGCAGTGGAGCAATGGAGGCATTATTTGGAAAATGGTGAGTTCATTATTAAAACAGACCATGAGAGTCTGAAATTCTTGTTGGAGCAGAGAATTCACACCACCATTCAGAAGAAGGGTTTAACCAAACTCTTGGGCTTAACTTATAAGATTCAATATAGGCGGGGTAAGGAAAATGTTGTGGCAGATGCATTATCTAGGAGGCCTATGCCGGACAATTCTGGTGCTACTAGTGACTCTGTTGAATTTGCAGCAATTTCAGTCATTGTTCCTACCTGGTATACTGAAGTCATTCAAAGTTACACCCAAGACCAAGAGCTAAAACAGATGCTTGAAGCATTCACTGTGCAAAGTTCCACTTCAGCTCAATCATACCCAGATTATTCTTTGAAAGATAGGGTGCTACGTTACAAAGGAAGATTAGTTATTGGAGGAGATGATCAACTCCGGAAGAGGTTGATTGAGACTATACATGCATCTGCTACTGGTGGTCATAGTGGAATCATGGCTACCTATCAACGATTGAAGAGGATTTTCTACTGGAAAGGAATGGAGCAACTGGTTAAAGAAGTGGTGGGTGTCTGTGATATTTGTTTGAGGAGTAAATCTGAACAAGTTCCATACCCTGGGTTGCTGCAACCTTTGCCAGTACCATCAAATGTCTGGACTGATGTTAGTATGGACTTCATAGAGAAATTACCCAAATCGAGAGGCAAGGATACAATTCTGGTAGTAGTCGACAGGCTAAGTAAGTATGCTCACTTCATACGCTTATCACATCCTTTCACTGCAACAGATGTAGCTGGTGTGTTCTTTAAAGAAGTTTGCAGGTTACATGGTTTACCTAAAAGCATAGTTTCTGATCGAGACAAAGTTTTCACTAGTCTCTTCTGGAGTGAGTTGTTCAAATTACTCAAGATCAAACTATGCTTAAGCTCTGCCTATCATCCTCAGTCAGATGGTCAGACAGAACGCCTTAATCGATGCTTGGAGACTTACTTGAGGTGTTACATAGCTCATAAACCTACACAATGGTTGGATTGGTTACCCTTGGCGGAATGGTGGTACAACACCAACTACCATAACACCATTAACATGTCACCTTTTGAAGGCCTGTATGGATTTGCACCGCCCCACAATGATATTGATCCTTTTAACACACCAGTAGCAGCAGTTGAAGAGTGGATGCAGGAGAGAGCTCGCACTTTACAATTGCTTAAAGAGCAATTAGAGAAGGCTCGGAGCAGGATGAAGTTTTATGCAGATAATCACAGAACTGAAAGGGAGTTTGTAGTGGGAGATTTAGTCTACCTTAAGCTCCAACCTTACCGGCAGAGTTTAGTAGCAATGCGAAGGAATCTGAAGCTCTGTTCTAAGTATTATGGTCCTTTTAAAATTCTGGAGAAGATTGGCCCTGTTGCTTATAAGTTGGAATTGCCAGCAGATTCCCTCATCCACCCGGTATTCCATGTATCTCTGTTGAAGTTGTGTCCTAAACAGGGAGCACAGGTGCAGACGAAATTACCCATGCTAAAAAATGGCCGGATTCTAGTGGAACCAGTGGCCGTTCTCGGACGTAGAATGATTCCCAGGAACAAGCGAGCAGTAACTCAGATTCTGATTCAATGGTCCAACCTAGCACCTGCAGATGCCACTTGGGAAGACTATACCTTCATTCGCTCACAGTTTCCAGAATTTGATGCTTGATGCCACTGCCAATTGAGCTCGAGTTCTTCATGTTCTTGGTGATGTTCATATTCAGTCATATTTCCTTCCATTTGTAATGCTTTAATTTCTTGTTTCATTCAATCCTTGAGACAAGGATTTTAGAAGGGGAGAATAGTTGTTATGATTTAGTGTATGACGAGTCACACACTGTGGCACTCATTGTCATTCAATAAGCAGTAGCAGTTGCATAGAGCCGTTAGAGGAAGAAGAAGCGTTACACGTGTCACTAAGTCATTGGTTTCCTTGTAACAGCTTGGTAACAACCTCCTCTCTTCCTTTAAGTACCCGATTGGGTTGTTGTAACGGTTATGTTGAAGAACCATAACAAGAGCCACCCTTATTTTTTTTTTTTGGTCATGAAACCACCCTTACTTTGGAATTTATGAAGTCGCACCATATTTGATGATATTACTGTTATTATAATGCTCACACTATAAAATTCTGACTAATCCAGCTCAAGACATAATTAGAACTATAAAAAATTAGCGCTCTAGCCCTTAAAGGTGTTGCTGGGTTCTCAAGACTCGAGATCCCTTAGTTAAACTAGGATCTAACCCATCGGGTTTAACTTACACCACTAGATGCCAATACTTGTATTAGTTTGTGAGGTTTAGGGGTTTAGACTTAAAAGTTTAGACTAAGTGAAGTACCCCCCGAAACCGGAAAAAATGGGGGAGAATTTTGCTTACAAAGAATACCTGGCGGGTTTACTGGCCGGGGTTGCTACAGTCAGCATCGGCCACCCTTTCGATACTGTAAAGGTACAATCTTTCGTCTTTCCCATTTCCCAATTTTCTGTCTTTCTTGATAAGCGGCTGATTATTTTGTAGATGATGATGATGAGGGTTCTTTTTGTTACTCAAATGGTTTTCGTTAGGTGAAGCTGCAAAAGCACAATACGGAAGCGGGTGGGATTAAGTATAAGAACAGTCTGCATTGCACGGCCAGGATTCTGCAGACTGAAGGAGTATGTTTTCTTTGACCTTGCTTCTTTTGAGCCTTAAATTTGCTCAATTTGATTACTTTGCTTTTAAGTATTATGCGCATTAAGTGTGGGCCTTTGCTTATATTTTTTGGTTTTGTTATATTGTTAGAGATTTGGGTTGCTGGAGATATGTTAAGTCTTTGTATTTGGGATGGTTCCTCAGAAGACCCACTTGGTCATTGATGAGGAGGATATTGGGTTTCAATTTGTGACTTCGATAATAAACTCGCAATCCCATAACATGTTTTTTCTTTTGTCTTTGGTCCTCTGACCTTGATTTTTATCGACTTCAATTGACACATCAAAAGTACTTCGGAAGACTGGCTTGTTAGACCTTCTGAGAATCCCAGGATCAGAATTGGTTTAGTAGTCGTAAACAGGATTACATTGTTTTGCTTTTATACATTTAGGGTAGAAGATTAGGATTTTGGGACTTGAATCCTCAGCATTCATGCTCCTCTAATGATCGCAAAGTGATTATTGTATTTGACAGGTCAAAGGACTTTATAGAGGGGCAACATCATCTTTTGCTGGGATGGCTTTTGAGAGCTCACTTCTTTTTGGCATTTACTCCCGAACAAAGCAGTCCTTGCAGGTATCCATGATGTAATTAGAAGTCTGTTTGCTATTTTCTTGAGCTTGGGGTGAATATAATTTTACATCTTTTCTCTTATGATTTTTGGGAGACGAGAGTCAATAAGCCATTTAGAGCCTATCATGTACTTTGATATAATCTTTTCTCCTTAACTTCTGAAGGGTGGAGAGCAAAGTGATGAGCCCCAGCCTCGAGTAATAATTCCTTCTGCAGCTTATGGAGGTGCTCTTATTAGTTTTATACTGTGCCCATCGGAGCTAGTAAAAGTAAGGTTCATGGTGGTGTTCATATGTTGAAGTTTTCTCTCCATTTTCTTGTCATTCTTGTGAAACGAAGTTTCTCCAGTGCAGGATGCAAGTTCAAGGTACTGACTCTTTGGTTCCAAAGGTCAGTAGATACAGTGGTCCCATTGACTGCGCTCTCCAAACAGTTAAAAGTGATGGGGTGAGCAGAAAATCCTTTGCCTATTTGCAACTTTATTTATGATGCAGGCTATTGGACTGATGGATCGTGTTTCAGGTTACAGGCATATTTCGTGGAGGTTTTGCAACGTTTATGAGAGAATCTATTGGAAATGCAGTCTTCTTTAGTGTTTATGAGTATGTGCGATATTACATGCATCATCTACAATTGAAACCCAGTTTATCTGACCACAGCAACTTGGTTGATATGGGAATTGGGATCGTGAGTGGTGGCCTTGGTGGTGTAGCTGTAAGCTTTCTGAGTGCTCTGCACATATTTGGACACTGAGCTTTCATATGTTAATGACTTTCTTTATGTTGATTAGTCTTCTGTTTTCTTTTTTTGCTTTGATCTCATCCAGTTTTGGTCAGCTGTTTTGCCATTGGATGTGGCGAAAACAATTATACAGACATCCCAAGATAATAGCTCTACAAGAAACCCATTTCGAGTATTGAATACTGTAAGATGTCTGGTCTTCAATTTTTCTGACTACGGAAGCACCAAAGCTGTTGCTGGGGGATTCTAATGAACCTTAAATATGTTTCTCTTTTTCTTTTTCGTTAGATCTGCAGGATGAATGGACTAAAAGGATGCTACACAGGTTTGGGTCCCACAATAGTTAGGGCATTTCCTGCTAATGCTGCAGCAATAGTGACGTGGGAGCTAGCCATGAAAATGTTGGGAATCAATCGTAACTAAGAGCGGTAATTCGCGCCAAATATGTTCAATCCTTGTTGCCATTACTAATTTTGGTGGCTGTTTTGGAAAATTTGATTTGGTTCACAAGGGTCTTCATTCAGGCTTTGAAGGTTCTGATCTAATATTAAAGTATCATTCCAAAGTTCTCGAGGAGTTCTCTAACACACCGTCATTGGCACAAATGATTTGGCTTCTGCCAGGGACCTCTCAACTCTACTTCATTAGGTTGCTGAATTCATTGTCTTGTTTGGTTGGGGTTCCTTTACGATGTGTGGAAGACTTGTTCAAGTATGTTTTACTTGACCGGAATATTATTTAACTTGTCTCCAATTGGAAAAACAATTATCTGTGATCATTACTGATTCTGGCCAAACCTGTGCGAGCATATATACACATATTATTGCTTTCCTTGCCTTGTGCTGGATTTCTTTTTTGTGCTGGTGTTATGATTTATGCAGGACTTCATGAATTCGTTCTCCTGGCTGAACTATATGGGGACAAAAGAGAACATCTCTAGCTCGATGAGCGTTTTAACCAGAATTACTTTATGGGAAGAATAATTTGTGTTTGAGAGAGAGAGTAGATCGTTGCGTCACCTAATAAGCAAGCATCAACATATAACTAATCTCTATTCCAAAAGGAAGAAATAACTTATAGCTAGTTCTGCTTCTTTGACAGTTTTATAAGTTTTCAATGTAGGATGCTGAACTAAGCCAATTGCGTGCAACTCTGTTCAGCCTTAAAATGAAAAATCCAACCAAATTATCCATTGGGAAATGGTAAAGCAATAACAACAACAACCACAGGCAAACGCAGATGTACCTTAATGGGATTTTCCACGTTAATCTCTGGACATCTTTTGGCAAAACAAGATGCCTTTATATAACATAAAACATTCGTTCATTTGCTAGTGTCTCCATCAAGCCTACTTTTTCTTGTGCAGCAATCATTTTTCATCATGACAGAAGCAAGTATATATAATGGGGCAAAAAATCACAAACTAGAGCATTAATGATGAGATGAAGGATGGGACATAGTCATTATATATATAAAACATGATTCTCAAATCACATCTTCCCTTAAAAGGACATTGTTCCATAAATGGATGGTTATTGTGCTATTAGGCATAACGTGAAAGAGAAAAGATGCCATTGTTCCATAAATGGATGGTTATTGTGCTATTAGGCATAACGTGAAAGAGAAAAGATGCCATCCTCCCTTGCAATATATATGGATTAAGGTTACAAAGACCACCTACTAATGGTGCATGATTAAAACAAAAGCTATATATATATATAAGGATTGACAGAAGAGACAGAGCACGCCAGAGATGACCCTATGATTGCTTCCACTTGAAGAGACTGACTTGCGCCCATAAGAACATACTTAGACGTGTTACCGGTCTAAATATGCTGATAGTGGAAAACCATAGTAAAACAACCTCCCCCCTTTAATTAGTTCAATTTGTAGTTAAGCCAAATTAACCTCCTTTCCTTGGGAATATCATGGTCAGAATGAGCCTTCTCCTTGATATTCATTTGAGGTCTTCCTACGGCGTTCATTGTGTCCGGCTAAACGCCTCCGGCAACTCTTTTTTGTGTCGTCAAACTCTGATAACTCATGGAACCTGCAGTCACCATTTTATTAATTTTCCAAAGAGGAAAACATATTTGACATCCCAAGTGAATTGAATTTTTTTTTTTCTTTGAACAAAATGAATTAATGCCAAGGGGATGGTTCATCTTGAAAATTTAGATTGGAACGTTTTCACCTTCAGCAAATTTTATTAACAAACGATGGAACCATAAGAGACAATGGTGGAGCGTCATTGAAGCAGCCCTAAGTTTGTAGCTAGCCATTCATTTTAAGTCCATATTTCATAGTTTGTAGTACATGAACCAGGACAATAATGGCATTTGTATCTAGGCATTCATTTTAAGTCCATATTTCATAGTTTGTAGTTGGTACATGAACCAGGACAATATTGGCATGCAAGAGCTAATTGATGAGTCAAAAAGAGAAAAATGATGATCAAGAAAATATATTTTATAGTGTACACGAGTTGAAAGTTTTCATTACTATAGATGAAAAATGTAAAGCACCTGTTATGCGTATGTAAATGATTCATAACCTGGCTTAAAATAGATCTTGTTTATTAATGCAGCATTGCTTCTCCTTCCCTTAAACTTTTCTAGAATGAAAACAGGCCTACTTACAAGGACAACGACGACAATCTCTCTTGCATTAGTTGGTTCCTAGTTAGTCTATTAATCTCCATATCTGCATGCACAATATCAGACTCTCAAGCATACAACTTTATTTTTATTTACCTTACAACATAGGCCAGAAAACAAATCCTCAAGTACTGAGGATAATATCAAATTACTTACTCTTTGAGCTAATCTTTGTTAGTCTGATCCTTCTTTAGTCTTCCTTTTTTTTTTTTATGAGAAGGCTAATTTAATTTGATCATTGTACCTTTTTTATTTGTAAGGGTTGCTTTAGTCTTAATTAATGTAGCATTTCAATTACAAACTTCTCCACGAAATCAAACAGACAATTAGAAATACAAAACTAGCTAAAATATAAGTTGTGGACTACTTTAAAACAATGTCCAATATATAAGGAAAAAAAGGAGCGCTAATTTTCATCTTATGACACTTGATTGAACACACAACATAACAAAACATGAGGAATGGGCGGTGAATTTGTGTAGAGATGGATGATCAGTTAGAAATAATACTGGGACAATTAAGACGATCAACTACTCTTGCAGAGTTAATTATGATAGGAGGAGGTATAGTGTTAGAGATGAACAAGGCCATCTGGCGCATTCCTTGGATTAGCATTGGTAAGTCCTCATCACTACAATGATTGCTTGTTAGGCTATAGAATATTGGATTATATATTAACAGAGCGTTTATGACAAATGTACAGTTGAAAAATGAAATAAACTCTACCTTGTTTGTTGAATCAAAATTACACAGTTTTGGGGGGAAAAAAAAACAAGTACACAACTGTGAGTTTCAAGAACAAAGGACTTTAATTTGAGGGAGTATGTAAGAATGCTAAATCATTTTTTCAACCCTCAAACATCAACTCAAATCTTTCAGGTAGAATTGATTCTTTCATAGAATTCTATGGTTGGGACATGATGCCGGACAACAGATTTCCTAGCTCAACTTGTGGCTTCTTTCTTTGTGTTATTTGTGAGTTACTAAGATTGGACTCAAATGTTAACTAAGAGCAAGCTTTTTTGAGGCAAATGGAAGTGAGGTTGGGCAATAATTATTTCTTATTGCCTCTAACTTCCTCCTATTTAGAACCTTTCCAAACAGAGATCAACTAATAGTTTATGCTTCTCCTCCTTTTTCTTCAGCAGCATACACTATTCTATCCTTCTATCCAAATTGTGGAAGTGTAAGAGAATCGTAAATAGTATGTTTGTACCTTATAGGAGTATTAGTGGAAAGATTAAATGCTGGTGTGGGGTTTTCATTAACCTTTTTACTCCCTATGTTATCATTCATATGATCATATCAAAGTTTTGTGAACTCCAGCTGACAACCACATCTTTTAGATAACTAGCTAGAGAGTTAGGTTTGAATTAAAAGCAATGTACTTTCTTTTCCAATTTGATACAATACAGTAACCATATATTTCTTCCAGTAGTCTATGTTCAAATAATTATCATTATATTCTTTTCTCAGATTGAAGTTCCTGTCTCTGTTAGTATCATAAACAAGACATAATTATGATAACTTTTTTTTCTTTGAAAACTTCAGGCACGCAATTTTCTCTAGTACTATATATGGATGAATTTCCTATGTACGTACGGCATGATCAATTGCACTTTTCATTGCCAGCAATTGCATAGGAAGAATTTGCTTCTAAATTTTCTTTCTTCATTCAGGAGTTTGAAGTTAATAATAATATTTGTATGCAAAATCTTAAGTATTCACTTGAATACCCTTTTTGGGAAGAAGCAAAAACAGATGGAAATGAACAAACAAAAATAGGATTACTTAGGTAGCCCAAACCAGTGGTGACTTCAAAAGCAGCTACAAGCGACTGCTTACCGGGATGTGATAAACATGTACAAGCAATACTCTAAACTATGAAAATTTTTTAGTAGATCTCAAATTCTACTAAAATATTACCTTGCTACTAGGTTTGTTTAATATATTTTTACATCTAGGAGAAGCAATTAATGTTTTCTTTCCAGTCTGTACGATTCCATCCAGATAATGTCATGTAATGTACCCCCTGAATATATGATTTGTCAACATATTTGTAGTAAAAAGAGGAAGACGCACAGACATTCATGTGTGTTTACTGTTACTTCACACATATCATGAGAATTATCTGTTATTTTTTACCTGAAGTTATAACTTTAGTGTCATTGGGTTTAATTGTTTCAAGATGCAGAAAGTCACCCTAACATGTGACCACTCAACAGTTAAGATTTAATTCCATGATCAAATTCAAACTGCTAGCAATCTGATAGAATCTACAGATTGATGATTTTAAGCCAACGTAGGTTCCACTCTAGCTACTTCAGGTCAACGATATATATATGACTCACTTGCTAAATCCATTTTTTCTCCTTTTTGTAGTGATCCTCAATCGATGCCAAAAAGGTTAAATTTCAGCAAATAGACGTAAGCAATGTACTATAAACATTAGGAATTGTATACCACAGCAAACCAATTGTTTAATGAATTAGACCAGGAAACAAAAGTAAAAGAAAAATGTTAGGGTTTGATTGATGATGATCAGTTACCTGCTACATTGCTGGCAGAAGCGCTGGTGGATTCCATTGACAAGGACAAAAGGAGACTTGGCGTGGAACTCACACACCTTATGGCGTTTGTGGTATCGCTTGGCCTCGGTCATGTCAGTAGTGCAACCTTGTGCTTGACAAGAAACTTGCTGCATTGATGACCCACCACCACCACCAGTACTGGATCCTGCAGAAGTCTTCCCTCTCTTCTTCTTGTCATCATCTCCAAACCCTAACCCACCACCACCAGTAGTAGCACTAATCTCCTCTTCATCTTCATCTTCCTCCTCCTGTTCCAGCCTTCTCAAGACCCTTTTTTCCTCTCCTCTGCTTGTTCCCATATCCTGCGATTCCAAAGGGGAAGAAGGCCAGGAATGAGAAAACAACAAGAGCACAAGACCCCTTCATATATCCAGGAAAAAGGTGAGAAATTAGGTGAGGACCACACGCTTCATATTTTATTCCCTACCCATCACCACAAGGGTAATAGTGAAGGGTATAAGCTCCCAATTAGAAATTCTTAGACTAAGCTAAGCTAAAAAAACTGCTTTGGATGTATAGGTAGGTGTATACATTGTAGACCAAGAACAGCTGCTTTTTCGTAGCTGCAATGATTATATACTTGCCCTATACCTATCTGTCCATTTATTTGATACCCAAAGTTAATTTGTCTGCCAAAGTATCCTATTGCTTTACACAAATCTCAGATTTCCATCTAGACAAGATACATATTTATTTCTAGTTAAAAGTAGTAATGCTTTTAGTTCAGCATGAAGTAGATTAGTTAAAGAAACAAACCACGAGAACTGTCAGTTTATCCAGGTTGGAAGTTGATCTTTTAATTAAAGCGTGAGAAAATCATATTGGGACAACCTTGTCTTTATTAAGAAGCATATTAGTAAATCTAATTTAAACCACATGCCATGAGAAAGCTATTTTTTTTTTATGCTAAAATCTTGATTAGCAGGCTATAACTTGATTAATTAAAATAGAAGACTTGAGCAAGTCTTCTCCAATAATTCAACTTTTCTGGCTATATATGCCAGTGGAGCCTGATATAACGGATTCAAAAAGTCCTTTTCCCAGGAGAGTGACAATGCAATTTGTTTTTGTTGTGGGATTGACTAATTTGGATTCGACTCTGGATTGCGCAACTGGGAGTGACGATAGGTGAGTCTCTAAAATCTTGAAATATTCTTAAGCAAAACAGAATCATTTATTGCTGGGAACAACTCTGGCTGGTGGAATGACAATGTTATTGGTCCCAGTGGGGGTGGCTTGGGAGCCATGGCGATTCCTGGTATATTTATTTTTTCATATAAATCTTTATTGTGATGTAAATTTGGTCTATTTGATTTTATTTTTTTCATATAAATCTTTTTTTGTTTCTCATAGAAGCTTTGCCCCGACTAATCCGGTTCGACCCGGGTTGCGCACCTCGGTCTCCCAATGGGAATTTTCTAGATACACTAGGACTCAGACGGAGACCTCACTTAAGCAGAACCAATACACAAATAATTTTATATTGACTCCTCCTGAAAATTATGTTTAGCATGGCAATTGATTCCATTCTTCAAAGTCTATTATATTGTTCAAAGGAAAAACAAGAGAAAAAAAAGATAAAAACTCCATGGTCTCTGTTAAAAAGAATCAAACAGCTTAATGGACGTCCAATTACTGTCAATTGTCAACCTTTCTTTATCAAAGATTAGGCACGTTTGGTGCTTCTATCAACTTCAACTGTTCATATCTCCTTTGCATCCAATTCTCCCTTCCATTTCATGTCAAAGAAAGAATTCTCCTTTCCTTTTCCTTTCTTTTCTTCTTATTATGCCATTCTCTCTTTGTTTCTGTACCGGACCTTGAGATTTGCATCTTTGTGTATCTTGGCTGTAGCCAACAGGTTAGCAGGAAAGTGGGAACCTGCACTGTTTGGGTTCTTGCAATTATTTGTATCAAGTTAAAGGACCACCATCGTACATTATAAAGTTGGTCCCCTTTGTCCTAAGGAAGCTATTCTGTGTACTATGCTGGAGCAAGAAAATGGTGCCAACTTGCATCGAGACACTACGTTTTGCGGGTTCAGATTTGGATTAGATTATCACTAGCTAGAAGATATAGGACCCCAAAGTTGAACAGTGATCATCAATAATGCAACGGTTGCTGTTGTTATAGTGCCACATGTTTACATCTTTTTATAAGATTTATATATAGAAACCTCAATCATACATACTGCCTTTAAAGCTACACAAGAATTTCAAAGATTTATTAGCAATTTAAAAAAACTATTACCCTTGTATTTTTCATAGAATTAATCCTGTTAGAGTAGGGTTTACCAAAGGGCTGAACCCGAGACTTGAACTGGACGCCACGTACATAGGGGCCTAATATGGGCATATACAAAATGAGGTCTGGTCCCCAATATGGAAGGAAACATACCATATAGCTACTTAACACAAACATGATGTATGACTCCCAAGTTTGGAGCATGAAACTCTCTAGAATGCTGCATTAGATGCAAAGAAATGATCAAAATTGACAAGCCTTGGCGAGAATATTGATTTGGGAGAATTTTTTTCTTTTTTTTTGAGTTTAGGAATATTCAATTTTAATTTGGAATTTTCGAGATTTTGATCATACAAATAAAGCTGGGCTCCCTTTACCTTGGGCCTTTCTTTCACTTGTTTTGGCCTTGTCACATCAGCAGGTAGTATACTTTATATATTAGCGTTGAAGCATGAATGTTTCCCATCAAAGGATCCGTGGGGCAATGGTAGCGCGTCTGACTCCAGATCAGAAGGTTGCGTGTTCGATTCACGTCGGGTTCAATCCCCAATTAGATCTTTCCTCTTTTTTTATGCCTCTTTTTTTAATGCCACAGCTTGCGCTCTCCCAATTTCCTTGTTATTTTATTTCTTTGCTTAGTCTACTATTTTCATTATTTTTTTCGTTTTCTTTATTGGGAAACAGTTTCATACAAAACCACGATTATCATCTTTGAAAAAAAAGAATCCATCTTCCATTTTTCCAATTTCACACTTATTTTAGTATTTTACCTTCTACCTAACTCACCTTTTCGTGTTTGTGGCCTTTATAAAGGACGGAAGGGCCCAAGCTATCAACCGTTTCTCAATTATTGAGCCCAGCGTAAGGTAAATGTCACCCGTCCACTCTTCTCTGGGCCGGTGGTAGACTAAAGGGCCATTATTGCCCTGTCCAATTTGGATCCATGTTTACATCCACGGACGTACTGATGGGCTTCACATGCGACCAATATTCTTTCGTCTTTTCAGAATCAAGAATAAACGAAGACCATTACCAAAACAATAACATATAGTAACAATAAATAATCATATATATGTAACTAACCAAAAATAAATATAGGTAAGTGTGAAAAATGGATTTTTTACCGGAGTATGGATGTAAATTTCTCTTGGCATGATTAGGGATTCTTTGGCTTGATCTTGATATTCAGAGGACCTGATCTCTATGCTTGGAGGGCCTGATCTCTTATGCCTGGAGGGCCTGATCTCTATGGCTGGAGGGCCTGATCTCCACTCCTGGAGCACCTGCAAGACCAGAAAGAAGGACCCGGGGGAGTCCAGGGTTGTGACCCAGGGAGGATCTCCGATGCCTAAGTTAGCAAAGGGGATTTTTCTCTTATTAATTTGAAAGAATATAGAGAGAGAGTTTTGAGAGTGGAGAATTATATTCTCTAGAGAGAATTTCCTTGGGGAGAGTAGAGTTTTCTCCAGGAAGAATTTGTGTGTTGAAACTTTAATCTTGCCCCCTTTTTGTAGGGGTTTTTGGTAGTGGAGCATTAACTCCAGTTGTCCCTTCAACTCCATGTAACGCTTATAACGCTTATCATATTTTCCACATGGCTAAATAGCTAGCAGGACTGGTCCTGGGCCTTTTGTATTGGATCTGGTCCTGGACTCCTATATTGGGCTTAGGGTTGGTCCTGAATTTTGTCTTAATTGGGCCTTTAGGCTTTGATTGGATTATTTCACTCCTCATCACAAGCCCCTAACTCTAAGGGAAGTTGTGTAGCAATTTTCCTTAGAGTTTCGCCTTCAGGTCTTAGCTTGCCTTATTTGGCTAATTCAAACATAAGCTCCAACGTATTGATTTTGAGCTGTGAGCTTATTGAATTTTCAACTATAAGCTCATTTGTTAGACTAATGTGGTATTGGCTCTAATTTAAAGCCCCCTTGTGTAAGGATCCTCTTGTAAGACTGAGGTGGACTTTTTTATAGCTCTTGTGGTGCACTTTTCAGCTTCTGCACTTTTTGGACCCAAGAGGCCTCTCTTAAATTTGTATAAATCCCCCATTAATTACTTATAATGGGACTTTTGCTTTGTTGTTGTCTCATAAAGGTCTTCTTTTCTGGACCTGAGATGTGTATCCTTTGGTACCTCTGATATGAGGAGGTCTTTTAAATGAAGGCATCTTCGACATATGGGGGTGCCTCCTTTATGTGCAAAGAGGACCTCAGAATGCGGTACCTTCTTTGTATGTTTCTTGATATGCGACCTTATTTTTTGGACCTATTAGCCTTGGTCGTCTTTCTCTCTCTCTTTTCTCTTCTCTGAATATGCGACTTACTCGGGCTAGATATTGCCTTTAGTCATCTTTCATTGAATACGCGGCTTACTTGGGCTACATGGCCTGTAGTTGTCTTTCATTGAATGCGCGACTTACTTGGGCTATCATGCCTCAGTCGTCTTTCAAGATGCGATCTTTTCTTTAGATCGTCTTTTACTATGCGATCTTTTTAGATCGTCTTTTTTCTGTGCGATCTCTTAGATCGTCCTTTTTTTTGTGCGATCTCTTAGATCGTCCTTTTTCTGCGACTGAAAGCAGCTGTATGGGCTTTCATCATCTTACTTTGCGACCAACATAGGCTGCATGGCCTGTAGTCATCTTTTTTGAATGTGGGATGTTCCTATTAAGTCAACGTCCTTGGTTTGTTACTTTGGACCTTGGGGCCTTTGGTCTATTCAAGGACTTCTATTAACAAGATCCTATGGGACCTTTAGGTCTTTAAGGACCTTGTTTCATGGGCCTTTTGAGGCATTTGATTTTCTAAGGCTGTCTGAATGAGACTTTTGTGACCTTCGATTCTCAAGGTCTTTAAGGATCTTTGTCTAGAGTGGTCCCCTTTAGCTGGGATCTTCGCTTTCGGGGTCTTTAAAGACCTTAGAAATCTCCGCTTTTCTAGGGTTTGTTTGAACACCACCTTTCGAGACTTTTAATTTTCAAGGCCTTTAGATTTTTTCGAGGCCTAATTCAAGGTCTTTGTGGATCTCGAGACCTCTGATTTGTAAGGTCATGGATCTTAATTTTTGAGGTCGCTGAGGACTGTGGCTTAGGAGCTTTTTTAGGTCCTTGAGGACTTTGGCCTTTGGGCTTTGAGACCTTTGATTTTCAAGGTCTTCAGAGATTTCAAGATCTTTGATTTTCAAGGTCTTTGGGGATCTCGGGACCTTTAATTTTCTAGGTCTCATGTGATCTCAATTTTTTAACCTTTGATTTCCAAAGTCTTTAGAGATTTTGGGATCTCTCTTCTTCAAAATTTTTTTGGGGATCTTAGGACCTTTGATTTTCAAGGTCAAGAATCCTTATCTCAGAGGTCTCTAGGGACTGGCCACATATTTCCAAAGGAACCTCCTTTAGATTAGGGACCTTCTTTAGAGGTCCTTAAGGAGCATAGCTTGGGGCCTTTTTGGTGCCTGACTCGAGGTCTTTGGAGATTTTAAAACCCCTGACATTCAAGGTCTTTATGAGTCTCCTTTGGGGACCTTTTCTTGGGAAGGTCTCCTTCTCCAGGGCTCTTGGTGGAGATTCTAAACCGAAGAATAGTTGTGTTTGTTGTTACGCATTGCATAGACAAGCCTGCAACTTTGTAGTGCACGTGTTAGGTCGTGTCTTTGTATTGCTCATGTGAGAGTGAGTGCGCGGGTTAGGCCGCGGCTTTGGGAAGTACATGCGAGACTCCAACTTATGAGTGCATGGTCTAAGCCTCGATTTTAGATGTCTGACTGGCATTCTTTAGCAGGTTACTATTGCCAGCTCTTATACCTTGCAAAGAGAGCTTTTGATCTTCCATTGAGGTCTTTCCTTTGCAGGTCCTCTCTCAGAGGCACTTAGTTTGGAGGACCTCAACCTTCTGAGCCTTCTATCATTAGGTTCCTCAAAGAGAAAGTTTGATAAAAGTTTGACAATAGAGCTATGGAACTCCTTTAGTCAATAGTAACAGTAAAGTTTTGGGAAGTCTTTATTTGTAGGAAGAAATAGCAAGAATCATTTGATGGAATATAAGAAGAGAACCTGTGTTGGTTTTAACTTTTTTGGGGCGTAGAGACCTTTTAGGTTCTTCTGGCTTCACACTTGGTGGAGTAGCCCTTCAATTCTTGAATCTTGCTTTCTGCTTCTTCTTCCTTTTGACCATCCCACTTGCTTGCAAAAAAGCATTTACTTTTTGTGGAAAACACCACATAGACCTTCTCTTCCAGTGCTTTGCCTGCAATGTCATTATATGCCCTCATTGTGGAGGTTCTTCTTTGGAGTGGTCTTCACTGACTCATTATGAAATATTGGTCCTAGGATTCCTTACTTGGGAATTCTCAAGGAATGTCCTCATGGACTAATTATGGAAGCATTGCTTCTGAGGTCTCCTGTTTGGGAAGGTCCCAAAGAACTTTCATTTGAGATGAGGTATCCTTTATTTGGGAGTTTTCAAGGAAAGTCCTCATTGTAGAGGTTCCTTTTTAGAGAGGTCTCCATGAGACTTATTATGGAAGCATTGCTTCTGATGTCCCTTTTTTGGGAAGGTCCCAAGGAACTACCATTTGAGAGGACCATAAGGTTCTTTATTCTAGAGACCTCTAGGATCCTTCTTTTAGAGGTCCTTAGGGCTCTTTTGTTTAAGAGATCTGTATTTTAGAGATCTTCATGGCTACTCGTAGCTCCTTTTCAAAGCCGTATTGGACTGCCTCGGCTTATTATAGGAAGAACCTCTTTGATTTGAGAGTAAGCACCTGGATGGTGGATTTTTAAAATAAGAACCTTGGTACTTTTGCTCTTCAGCTTGATATGGTCCTTTCCAACTTTAGCTCCATTTTGGACTCGTTGCCTCTATCCTAAAAAAGACCAGGTTTTTTGATGGATCGAGGTCCAACTTTTTTATTGCAGTACCTCACTATCGCTTATTGTAGACTTCTATTTTTCCTGAAATACTCTGGATCTCAAGGACTTTTTATAAGGAGGGGGAGCAATGTCCTCTTATAATAAATGGAGGCTTGATAATTTTCCTCATGACCTCTACTAGTCGTAAATCGGACATCCCCATTTTGGTAAGGGCAGGGCCTTATTTTTGGCTTGATTGCTTGAGGTTACTCATGCCAACTTCATTTGAGCATTCAGGCATGTCTCTCCACAACTTCATGGCTATGATGCTTGTAATCTTATTTGGTATAGGAATCATCCAATTGCAATACCTGTTTATCTTTTTCAGCTATCAAAGGTAGGCATTCCTTATGTGAGAAAGCCAGCTAGGACCTGCTCTTTAATCGTCGTTTTGGACGAGTACTCCTTCTCAAAATAGCACTTAGCTCTCCTGCTCATCTTGTGAGTCATTCTGTGGCATTTGATTTGCCTTCCTTGTGGAATGGATTTTGTATACCTCTTGGATACTGCAAAGAAGGTCCTTGTTATAGGGACCTCTTTATCTCTATTATGAGGAAGTCCTGACTATTTGCTGCTCAACAGAGGTCCTGCCATCAAGTGGCTTCTGCAAGTCTTGCTGCAAGAGATCTCCCATTCTCTTAATGAGTAGGCCTTGAGGGTTTTTGTGTGAAAACCTCCCAAAGGTTTGATTCACTCCTACATGCATCCATAATAAGCATTGAGTCGAATTCTGAGCCTTGCAATGCATGTGATGCTTTTTCTTCCCTAGTCATGACAGTTATGTTGGGCACCTATCTTACTGACTGATCGGGAATTTCATGCTTAAGCATTTGATTGTTTGTGGTCATTCTGTATATGTAACTTCTTTGACTGAGTTACTTTGGGCTCTACATTGCTTGAAGTGAGCTTCTACAGCTTTAGGCCAACCTTCATTTTTATTATAATGGGAAGTCCTGGTCCTAGCCCCCAAGACTCATGAGCAGGGAGTGTTTGGACCTATCCTCAAGAGGGAAGGTTTGAACCTTTCTTTCTTTTTGGCTCCTCCGACATCGTGGACAGGCTAACCCACTTCTTGAGATGTTTCCTGAGGAGTTTTCACTTTTAGAGTGCCTTAATGAATAGTCATTATGATGACTTTGTAGTACCCAACTCCAGCTCCTTATGTTGCACAATAGGCTCTACCTTTTGTACCTTAGTGCGGTTTGGATACTAGGGCCTCCACTTGGTCCTTCATGATTTATGGCTCGTGGCCATTATTTTGTTCCTCATGGATATGAGTACCTCCATAGCTTGTTCAGTACTAGGTGCTTCTTAACCTTTGGGAACCATGCTTGTAACTCCCGAACCTTCTGTTCTTTACTAGGAGCTCTTACAATTTAGGTGCCTGACCTTCATTAGTGGACTTGGAAGCCTGTGGCTTTTGCTTGGTACCTTATAGAATTAAGTACCTCTTCCAGGTGCTTGATAGCTTCTTGGAGCTTATCATTTTGCTTAAATACTCTTCAAGCCTTGTTTTAGCACATAATCCATTGTGGTTCCTCTGGAAATGGTTTGGATTGCCCAATTTGAATGTCTCTCCACTCCTTGCCAGCTCATGCTAACATTCAATTTCGGAACCTCTGGCTCTCTATTAGATATTTGGTGAATCTGGTTCCCCAATCATTTTGGAACTTCTTTAATTTGAGCTCCTTAAGGTTTCTCTGCACCTCATCTATTTCAAGACCTGCAGTTCCTCCTCATCACGTGGACATTTGGGGACTTGCAGTTCTTTTTTCGTCCTCGAACATCAGGGACTTCCATTGACTTTCATTGTAATCTTGCAAACTTGTTTGCTTGATTTTCCCATTTCTTTAGACAATTGTCTGACTTTGAAATCTTTATGATTTCATAGGAGAACCCTTCGGCAGCTGAAGCTTCTGTGGAAGTTTGGAATAGCTTCTCACCTTATTGGGGATTTAAGTAGCCACTAACTTTGTGAGAGACCTCTTTCGACCTTAGGCTTTTTTGAAATTTTACTGGTCAACACCTGATGCGCATAGGATCTACATGGGCTTCTTGGCACACTTTCGCAATCGATGCACTGGGCATGTGCCTTTGTTGTGATTTTGCGCCCTACAGGGGCTACAAAGCCTCTCATGGGCTCTAGAGCTTCCTTGTAGGAGCTTGTATGGTGCTGATTGCATCTTCTTATCTTGAGCAAGTTCATCAGTGGTTCTTCTCTTGGGTGAGCTTTAGATTTACTTGAGTAAGACCTATTGTTTTTTTTCTTTGGCATTTACATGACCATTTTTGTGGTTTATGGCTCTTCACGGCCTAACGCTTTTTGGTACTTGCAAAGTCGTATGCAATATATAGGGTCTTTTCCAGAAGTTTCTTTTTTTGTTTCTCTTGATAAGACCTAACTCACTTTCCTTCTTGAGAACCTCTATTTTATGGCATAGAGGGGAGGACCTGAACTTCTACCCTCGTGGATAAGAATCAAGTGCTCTAATTGTTTGAGCTTAACAATTAGGTTGCATCTTTCAATGGGATATGGCGTGCCATATGCCAGGTCGTCATTGGTTGCTATCGAGTTTTCTTTGGATAAACTTCGATTTCTTTCAGAACGGGTGTTGGACCTCTTGAGCCATTAGGATCTGGACTTCTTGAGCCTGTTGGATCTGGACCTCTTGAGCCTCTTGGATCTGGACCTCTTGAGCCTTTAGGATTTGGACCTCTTTAGCCTCTTGGATCTAGGCCTCTTGAGCCTCTAGGATCTGGACCTCTCGAGAACTGGACCTCTTAAGCCTTTTGGATCTAGACCTCTCGAGTCTTTAAGATCCGGATCTCTCGAGCCTCTAGGATTTGGACCTCTTTGAGCCTCTAAGATCTGGACCTCTTGTCTTTGATTTTGCTTTCAACGTCAGGGCCTACTTTGTGTATCCCATTTCTTTGATCTTTATGAACACCCTTGTTTGTTGGGTATTTAGAGAGGTAAAGGACTTGTAAGACAGGATTGTAGGGCTTAGGCGTGAAATTTCTCCACCTTTTTTGGCCTTGTCTTTTTGTAGAAGGACCTTGGGGACCTTTATTCTTTTAACTCCAGGAGGCTTTGTCATACGGATCTCCTTACTTGAATGAGAGTTTGATGTGGCTACAATGGCTTCTTGGACCTTGTTTGGTCTGAGTTGGCTCTCACTAGGCAAGCCTCGGATTTAGTCAGATCTTGCTGCAACCTCCTCGATCTAGCTGGGTTGATTTGGATCTAGTCGGATTGGTGTAGATCTTGCTTGGATCTAACCAAATTGGCCTTGGATCTAACCAGATTGGCCTTGGATCTAGTTGCACTTTATATAGATCTTAATTTGATCTAGTTCTTTTTCCTTCCTTTAGTGATGAGTGGAGTGTGATGCGGTAGTTACAACCGATTTTGACCTTGTTTCCCTGCTCTTTTGCAAGGTTTTGGCTATTGCTTGCCAGATCTGGTTTTGTTTTTTCTCATCACATAGGAGATTCATGGGCTCCTTTTTGGTTCCTTGCTTATGTCTTGCCTCTACAATACCTCCTGATGGGAGTGAGGGATATAAATTCTTGGAATTTTGCCCACGGTTTCATTGTTGGGAACGATTTAGGTGGTCAGAGTACCTCTAGTGATCAGATTACGCCCTCAATGGTTAGAGTACCTCTGGCGATTTGAGTACCTCCGGTGATCAAATTACGCCCTCAATGGTTAGAGTACCTCTTGCGATTTGAGTACCTCCGATGATCAGATTACACCCTCAATGGTTAGAGTACCTCTGGCGATTTGGGTACCTCCAGCGGCCGGAGTACCTCTGACTGGTAGAGTACCTTCAGTGACTAGAGTTCCACAAAATGGTGGGTTGGAATCTGCTATTGGTCATGATTTCTCAAGTGGAGAAGCCATGGCTTTTTGTTCATTTCCCACTGACGGCGCCAATGTAAAAAATGGATTTTTTACCGGGGTATGGATGTAAATTTCTCTTGGCATGATTAGGGATTCTTTGGCTTGATCTTGATATTCAGAGGACCTGATCTCTATGCTTGGAGGGCCTGATCTCTTATGCTTGGAGGGCCTGATTTCTATGGCTGGAGGGCCTGATCTCTACTCCTGGAACACCTGCAAGACCAGAAAGAAGGACCCGGAGGAGTCCAGGGTTGTGACCCCGGGAGGATCTCCGATGCCTAAGTTAGCAAAGGGGATTTTTCTCTTATTAATTTGAAAGAATATAGAGAGAGAGTTTTGAGAGTGGAGAATTATATTCTCTAGAGAGAATTTTCTTGGGGAGAGTAGAGTTTTCTCCAGGAAGAATTTGTGTGTTGAAACTCTAATCTTGCCCCCTTTTTGTAGGGGTTTTTGGTAGTGGAGCATTAACTCCTGTTGTCCCTTCAACTCCATGTAACGCTTATAACGCTTATCATATTTTCCACATGGCTAAATAGCTAGCTGGACTGGTCCTGGGCCTTTTATATTAGATCTGGTCCTGGATTCCTATATTGGGCTTAGAGCTGGTCCTGAATTTTGTCTCAATTGGGCCTTTAGACTTGGATTATTTCACTCCTCATCAGTAACATAATGACAAAAAAAGAGATATATAAGCTATAGCAGTAAAGAGCACAATGTCGAGTTTAACAAACTAATGTAGGTCGATATTGAATCACGAATTTGTAAATTTGAACAATCACGACGGCGAGAGGAAAACTTAATCAAGTTCGAAGCATCTTGCACTAATAATCCAAAATTTGCTGGAGCAACCACATATACTAAAATTTAACTAAGCTGCTTTGTATTTTATGAGATTTTTTTTTTAAAAAAAAACATAACTGAAAAGAGAACATGCAGGGAAGCTAATGATGATGGGGCAAACCAACCTGCTTTAATTTACAATATTATTCAGTTGAAGTGCAAGTGCACCTAAGACTTATAGTACTTAATTAATAAACCCAACTCAAGCTTTGATATTTTTGTTTGTCATTCTATTTGGATATTGATGTCCACAAATGGTCATTGGAAAACAGAACAATGCACACTCTATAATGATTCGGATAACGTAAGCGTATCAATGGGCAGATTAACATAATTACGAAGCCGCAATACTTGGGATTTTACAAGAACCTTTCATAATGTTAGCATGATTAAATTAACATTTTTTTTTTTTTTAACCTGTTGACAGCTTAGGTCTATTCAATCATGCCATTACTTTAATATACTCCCGTATCTTTGTTTATCCTCACATCATTATCTGTCGGTGTGTGGACAGATAATAATCTCTAATGTTCGTTCATATGACTAGGAGGTTATGCCTAATCCAAGTATATGATGACATTTTATGTCTGCTAGTTAAATACAGGAGCTAATATTCCTCATAAAAATTGTAGAGTTAATTTTTTCTTTGTTTTTTTTTGTTGTGAATGGATGAAAAAAAGATCCTCGTACAATAAAAAAATCTGAATCAATAGTTAATGGGGGTGTAATTAAAGATCTCATAAACCAAGTTCCCTAACCAAAATTCTCACGTGGATATGATTTCAGTTTAATTGGCAATATCTTGGTTGGATGCTGGAATTTGGATGCACTATTGAAACTGGAATTAATAGCAGACTTAATTTTGTCAATGCTCTTGGTCAGTTGGTCTGGCCACAACTGCCCAACTACAACATTCCATTGGACCCACAAGACTTGAAACTTCCATAAGGAACAGTCCACAAAGCATTCTGATCCATGTGTTCAATAAAAAGAAAAATATTGGGGATTGGAATTTTGCAGGTGAAGAAGATTCCCTGTAGACCAAACTTGACCAGAAACTCCATTGAAATTTCCATGCCTATTCCTAAATCCTAATTCCCCTCTCCTTTTTGTATCATTAGGTTTCCTCTCCTTGGATTTTTGTCCATTCCCAATATTATTATCGAGAGTGCCAACCATAATTCTGAAATAGTTAATTAAGCCAGTGGCAAGTGGTTTTGTTGTGTAATGCCCTTTTTCTTATTTGTCTACACTTAATTGCCAGGCTTGAATCAGGAAATGCAGCAATAAGTTTCATAAGATTGCAGTCTACCATAAACCAACGTGGTACATAGGGGATCAATGGTAAAGAGACATGCAAAAGAGTAACAAGTAGTATGACTTGGTCAAAAAAGTGGGTGGATCTTATCGGACCCATGACTAAAAATAAGTAAAATTTGGTAACCACTTGCTAGGCATAAGTAAATTTTAGTGATGGGAATGGTAGGGAACACCATACATTGAGTTTTGACATTAAACATACTGCCGTCCATCTGATACAAATCTGCTGGATTGTTATTTACATAATATATACAGAATAACTCATCTCGACATAGAAATAGATAAGTTAGGTCATAAGCTATTCTAAAAATTAAACATTAAGGATAAGATTAGTTAAAGGTGCCAGGTATAATACTACGCCAAATTTAAGTTCAGTAGCAAAGTTCCAAGTCTTTCATGCCCCTCTTCTTCTTCTTCTTTTTGTAACTCACCGACTGTTCCTTTTGGGCATAATCTGTAAGAATTATTGTAAACACTTATTTAACCCGATAACCTATCAGCAAAACTATCAACAGCATTTGGTGCTTGTTTGCCTAATTATTTGAAGAGAGGAGATTATGTTCTTGGCTGTAAGGAGTGGGTGGACCATATCATATGTACCGCAGCTATATTTTCCTGATGAAACATATTATGTAGGATTGGAATATATCACTTTGGACAATAGTACAGCTGTGAGGACACAAGAGATAGTTCAGGACTCGCGCACTGATTTTTGGATCTCTTCTTTTATCGTATCCAAAGAAAGACTTGACAAAACCCAAGTAACAGTAATAACTAATAGTACTTTGGCAAAGCCAAACTCTGCTACATGATCAGTCTTATAGTAATGTGTAAGAATGTAGTCATTTTAGTCTCCCGTTATTAGGACTGTGCAGAGGAATCAGCAAGATTTGTGGGAAAACTTACTTGCATCTCATATAAATACACATATTTTATTATATAGTTATAATAACACAAAGAAGAAGAAAGAAAAAGTGGTGTGGGTAATAGACAAAACTGATAAACACAGGGTGTGTGTGTGTGTCTGTTTGTTGCTTATAAGTATGGGACCAGGAGCAGTAGCAGTGGTCAATTTCAAGAGGGGGGAAATGGAGGCTGGTCCTACCCCAAAAGCATACCCAGTCGTTTACTAACCCACTACCACCGGACAAGGAATGCCGATTTGGCAAACACATGAAAGAAACCCAACACGCACGTTAAAGCAAAGTTGTTGTTGATGGTGATGATGATCTTGATGATGAATCATGGACTCATGCAGAGAAAGAGAGACATTCAAAGGCTGACTGACCATAAACTGCATCACATGTACGGACAAATAGCTCCACTCCCTCAATTTTGGTATTTCTATTTTGGCTTTGCCTTTGCTCAATTACTTGACTTAATTGGCCGCTATAAGATTATGATGAGAACACACGCCAAATGATCACCACATCAAATATATATACGTGGATGTTTGAATAAAACAAGTCTCATCAAAATTCTTTTTTTTTTTTCTTTTTGAAAATCAGGAAACTGATGAGTTACTTCTGTGTGGCTAGTAGAGCTTAGAAAGTTCATGTCAACTTGCATTTTAATTTTGTGGAAAATAAGAAGTTTATACGACATGTTGGTTGTGAATGGGCAATTCGTGGAGTGTGATGGGAATGGAGGACTTGAATGGATTCATCCACAGATCATATATTCCGTTTGGTGACCCAATCTATCATGTACCTTCTGTACTTCTGCATCATATCATCCAGGAATATATTCTTTCATTATTCTTTTGTTTATTTATTTATTCGCTTAGTAATCGAGTTTGATTTCTAGTTTTAAATTGCCTACTGACCCAAAACATTTAATTGCCACTTTTTACTAAATGAAATCAGTGTGAGTGTAAATATAATAATGTGAGAAAATTCCATTGTGTACTTAATTCTTACTAAGTTGGGGGGTAGTGTAGTGATATCTCTCATTGGGTTTTATTCAGAGGGTATGGGCTGGATTCAGTGAGGTATTGAGTATAATTTGAGGATAGGAATTTGGATAATTTCTAAGATGCTAATGTATAAAGAGAAAGTTGTACAATTACTAAGGGATCTATTGATTTGATCTGCATTTTAATCAACAAAAAATTAGAAAGTTCATTCATAAAAAGAATCTAAAATCGTTAAAAGAGAGAGAAAATCTTTAACTACTCACTATATCCATATTAGATTTTCATGGCTTGCAATATATACCGAGATAGCAAGCTATATTTTTATTGCAGTTGAAACAAACCAAAATGTCTGTGTGGTGGGTATGGTTCCAAAGAGTTAACTTCAGTTGCATTTAATTCTCTCATCATGAGCTTTCTGCTATATATTCTTACCTCATCATGTGGAATTTCTTTTTCTATATGAAATAATTCACTTGTTTTGAGAAAAGAAAAATAGTATAACGCTATGTGAATCACTTGTAGTTATTATTAGGAACATATGTACAAAAAAAATAATGATTATTAGGAAGATGCAGCCATTCATTTCATCCGAGTGAATACATATTATGCCACATAATGTTTACATCTCCTCCTCACACAATTATTGTCGGTGAATCATCCCATCCTTTATTAATAAAATGTCCTTCTAAATCACCTTACCGATCTTTATTTTTTGGGGGGTTTTTTCACACCCAGTCATTTCCTGTCTAGTTTGCATGTATTTCTAGAATAATTAATTAAGTACACGCCGTTTATTTTAATTCAACCAAGAAGGGGAAAACAACCCATTTCCAAAAGCTACAAGTTCATAAAGGAAACCAACCTTACCAATGCCCTTTGAAAATATAGACAAACCTTATCCTATAAATGATGAGGCAGAGAAGAAATTTTGATGCTCTCTAAGCAGATAGAGCTACTCAAGCCTCCCTATTAATTCTTGAATAATTATGGTGATACTCCCTCTGTTTGACGTTTAAGGTATGTGACAAGTTCGTCAATGTCATTCACCTTAAAAATAGTATATTTGGCATCGGATTTTACTATGAAACGGAGTGATTTTAGTCTGGGGGCACCAATCCGTGGCATAAAAAATTAAAAGAGGAAAAGAAAGAGAGAAATATCTGCCTTCTGTAATCCTATTGAGAGAATAGATGCTTCACGCAATTTAAAATGTGCTCAATTAGGGTATATGTCCTGTAACAAAGTGACACATAACTAACACTGAGTTATAAAGAAACCAGAAATATTTCCCTAGCTCATGGCAGGACCGGTGGACTTGAATTAATTACCTACTTTTTGTACCTCACATAGCGATGAATTATTTTCTCCTAACATATGTCTCCATCATCATCAACATTTGGGAAAAAATATAGGGTGGTAATCGCCTCATAAAGTAAATAAGCCAACCGTGGTCCATGGACCACGATTCTCTAATCTATTATTGGATGCCTAGCTATATATAGTGCTGCCACTGCCACGTACAAATCGAAATTTAGGCATAAATTTAGCTAGAGTGATTCTTAACTTGTAATAAGTTCATTAAAGTAAGGAATGCAAAAGAATTGTCGAAATCAAAGGCTTTTTCTATTTTGTCACTATTTCGAGTGGGGGTGGGTGTGATGAGTGAAATCTAAGTAAATGAAATGATATAGGTATAACTGGTTTTTTACCCATCTAAACCTTGTGGATGCAATTTTAAACTCTCATCAAATCTCATTCTTGAACTGAAGAGTACTTGCTAGTATGCCTTCTAAGACGCAATAAGCAAGTTGTTAACAAGATTTGCTAATCTAGTCAGCACCACTTCGCCGTTTAGCCTTTGATTCAAGATTAAGAGCTCAGGATTAGGTTAACAAGGATACAATAGTTGTACACTCAAAAGGATATCCGTTTCCCAAAACTTCTAGCTCAATTAATTTTTTCTTTTCCAAACTGAATTCAACTATTAGTAATCACTTTTTCCGTTTCCATTAAACCATCAATTCTTTGAAAGTGATCTTCTTCAGAATTATATACTTTACTTGTCTATGACCGGTTCCGGAATAAACCCATCTGGAAACATCCTTTGTTAAGTTTTGCAATGATTTTTTTTTTTTGTTAAAATGAAATGCCAGCATTTATTTAACCTTGCATAGATCAGAGTTAGGTGACCCTTCCAAAAGTTAATTGTTAATGATTCATTACAAAATATGAAATCAACTATAAGGTTTTACAACAGTTTATAAATGCTAGTTTAGGTATTAAAAATAATCATGGTCAATAAAATTCTTAATCAGACTTACCATTTTAGTTGTTTATCATGTCCCTATAGAAAAAGAACAGAAACGTCCCTCTATTGAAGGCATAATTTTTAAAATAGACAGGCAAACAGATGTGTGTAGACTATTTATAACAAATTAACAATCAATCAAACTCCTACATATGTTCACCAAAAAAAAAAAAAAACATATGTAGGACTTCCCCTGCTCCCCCCCATTATTGTATGCATCAGCTTATGTTAGATGCATTGTAACAGCCCGGGTAAAATTTGGATTTTTACCGGGACTGTAGAAATTGTTTTACCGTGATTTACTGTTGAATTAATCTTGGGTAATTAATTCAAGGTAAATCGGGAGTCGTTTTTCGAATCCGAGTGTTTTCCCGCGCTCGTGATTTTCCCGTGAATTTTTCGGAACTAAGTTGGTATTTTTCGGGTTTCGAAATTT
>JAKUCV010004834.1:0-22782 GCA_028386065.3 Turnera subulata | reverse complement strand
TGGATACCGTAGAGGAGCAGGTCTTCTTCTTGCTCTTACTGATTCGGTTTCCGGCTTAGGTGAAAGATCCTAACACTACAAGTAAGTAAAATTGTTATACGGTTTACTAGCTTCACATGTGTTCTTGGTTGTTTCCCTTGTCTTCCGCTGCATATATCCGCTTTTATATGAATGTCATATAGCCTAGGGAAACTTACAGGGGTATGGCTGTGTTGACCTGAGGTGCGAGGGAGACAAAACGACTTCGTTTTGCCAAGCAAAATGACGCCGTTTTGAGCATCAGCCAAACCCTAGGTATAAAGTCCATTCTTTTCTCTCTCTCTCTTCTCTTTCCTTTTCTTTTCTTCTCCTCTACCAAAATCGGCTGCCCACTCTCTGCCCTATTCTCTTCCTCTTTCTTTTAACTCAAAACTGTTGCTGCACTTGTCTTCCCTCTCTTCTCTCTTTCTCCCTCAACGCCATCACCACCGAGACCCACGCCGCCACTACCATGAGTTTCTTCCTCTGTCTCTGTGAGCCGCGTACGGGAAAAGGGTCGGAATGGCTTAACGAGGTGGACGACGGAGGACTCGAGGGAGAACTCGAGAGTCGCCGTCGCTGTTGTCTGGAGGGGAGGACTGCCGGATGAGAGCTCTCGTGCGTGCAAAACCTGAGGGCAAGACGGTACTGCCAGGCACGGGTGAGCCACAGTTTTCCTCTCCCTTTCTTTTGTTTTCTTGTTTGAATGTCGATTCGAAAGGGGTTGAGTTGAGTCTAACCTGTGGAATTTTTGGGTTTGTCTTGGGTTTTATGGTTGATGGCCGAGATGTGCGGTGGTGTTCGGTCGGCGACGGATGGTTCTGAGTTGGTGACGACTGGTGGTTGGTGTGCTGCGGTGGTCAGGTTGTATTGCTCCGGCAGTGGGCGAGTGTGAGGTTCGGTTTGGAAGTTCAAGCGGGTTTGATCTTTCCGAGCCTTGTTCAACGGGTTTGGACCTCGGTTTAGGTCATCTTTTGCGGGTGAGTTTTCATTCACCAACAGAAAATCCGTTTTGGTTTTTGGTTGTTATAGTGATTGCCATGAGTTAAATAATCAAGCGGTGGTGCTAGAAGAATTGTTTTGGGTTTTTTTTAGGTGTCTTTTATTTATAAAAAGAAAGGTTTTCACAGGATTAATATAACCCGTTTTTGGCCTAAGACCCAACGTGTACTTGAGTGATGATATATCCTTGTTTTAAGTTCAGGAAGAGTTCGATTCACATGGGCCATATTGATTTGGTTTGAACCTTTTATTTTAATTGTTACTACTGTTCACACTGATATGCTGGGATCTTGGAATTATTTTAGGAACTAGATTCTAATATGGATTTATTAAATAATTTATCCAAGGACCAGTATTCTTTATGTGTTGAATATATATATATATATATATATATATATATATATATATATATATATATATATATATATATTTTGAAAACCCAATCTTGAATTGGTGGTCACAGTACAGTGTTTGAAAAGGCTATTTCAAGTGGCATTTATACGTACCCTTGATGTTATAAATGACTCTTAATTCTTCAAAAGGTATTTTATCTAAGTTTGGACTTTAATCCTTTAATACCCCCGTTGAAGGATAAGGGTTGCTGCCTGCTAATTAAATGCTTAGTACACACCATGCATTTACCTCATAGTACACTTGTAAGTGCATTTCCTTGATACATATGTCTATGTTTAGGCATTGGATGTACTTGAGGAGTAGACGGGTTGAGCTCTAGCTTCTAATATGCCCAGGTGAGGACTTATAAACCTTTGTATGCATTACTGCCTGCAATGCTCGGTTAATTGTCTTGGTATATAAAGTGGTATTATTTGTTTGGTCTTGAATGCTGTATGCATGCTTGCCTGTGGTGCTGTTGTTGCTATTTGCAAAGTGAATTATGTTGATGATACCTATGACGTGGGGTGCCTGATTATGTGACCTGTTGTCTGTTGTGATGTATTGTACCTGTCTAGCAAGACTTGTTTGGTTATGATAAACACATGAGATATATATTTGTGGTTTGTGTGGTGGACTGTGGGCTGGGGGCCCGGACTTGAGAATAAGATATTAAATCCTCACAACACTGCCTGATCATAACATATGGTACAACTCTTAAAACATTATTGAGAATAAGATACTATAATAATTCTACTGTGGGGCTGTTGACCGGTTGGTTCGAGCGGGAAGTGTTACCCCTTGGGATTTTATGCGGTTTAGCATATGGGTCTGTTATGACCGGTTCTACCTCCCTCTTTCTATCTCCCCCTTTCTACCTCCCTCTTTCTCTCTGTCTCTCTCCTCTCTATGGATATGTTTGGGCTTCGTGCCTGGTTTATTTGGGCTTATGCCTGGTTGTCTCATGAGACGGGACCGAGATCGACGCACACAGTAGAGGACCCTAATAAAATATTTAAACCTAATAACAAAGATAATAAGATAAGTAATGATAAGTGATGGTTGAAGTATGGTGATGACTGGTGTTGTGTGCTGTGAATTGTTTGTGCTCTGTGTTTGCTATTGCCTGATGCCGGTGTACTTGTAGTTGAATTGTAATTGTATATTATTGGTTTATTTGTTTGTGGTGAGACAGTGGTTGGTCTCACCCCCTCTCAGTCTTGTCACAGGTTAACTGTTCTTTGAGCAGTGGTGCATATCAGCAGGTGGCGGTGCTTTCCTCCTCGGGTCGGATCCATAGGGTTCAGTGCATAGTGTTGCCATATGTATTTGTCTTCCGCTGCATACTCTATTTTGATATAATGTATTGTCTGTATAATGCTTAATTAATGTTTGTCTTGATTTTATTGTATCCCGGGGGAGAAGGGCATTTTGGCCACTTCACATGATATAATTAATCTAATGGATAATTTGGGATACGGTGTGCTAGTCGATGATCTTTGTGTCCCGGGAATGATAAGGGCAATTTGGTCATTTTATATTTAAAGTAATTTTATACTAATAAATTGGGACACGGGCGTTTCAGTTGGTAGCGGAGCAGGCTGTAGATCTTTGGGATTGTGTTGATATATTTTGTGATCTTATGTGCATATGTTTGCTCCTTTTTGTGTTGTCTGTTGCATAGTCAAATGCATTCATGTAGTGAGTCGTACTATGGATCCGGTGGAGGACACGCACCTACTGAGGGTCGGAGTGACCCGGTATTGTTGTTGAAATGGTATGTTCATCTTTACAGCTTAGGCTGTTGTAAGGCTTATTTTGTGGAATATCCACTGCTTTATCGGAGTCTGTGTAGACTGTCGATTCTTTACTTACGCTTTTGTGTCAGTGTGAGTACACCGTTGCTGCTTTTTCCTATGTTGTTGCTGGAAGGGGTTTCCCTACGGTAACATGTTTGATAGTTCCTGAAATGGAACTAGCCAATACAAGTAAGAACCATCGGTCTGGTTTGGATGTTGCATCTATCAAGTGATGATCTGACGTGATTCTTATAGATATGATTCTTGTGATCTTGGTGATCATGTTTATTATGGGTGGATATGACGTTTGTGATCTTGGTGTCTATGTTATTTGTGGTCTGGTACCTAAGCTTGAGGATTCTTGTTTTTACTTGTGAATTATTATATGGGTTAAATCTTGTTCGGAGTTCGAGCTGATAACTTTTGAAATTAATTTGAGGTTGATCTAATGGTATACTTGGGAAAAATCTTTTAATGATACTTGAGGTAATTAATCTTGTTGAGATTTGAGTTATTAATGGTGATTGTAATAAAAAGGTTTTGATCACGAATCTTTGTTGAGGTTATAGTTCAAGTGCTGGATGAGGATGTCGGAAGTATGTTTACATTGAGGTTTGATTTTGAGGGGGATCTCGAAAATTGCAAAACAAATGCTAGTTAGCTAATGATTTGATGAGAGATACAGTGATGTTTTAAGTTCTTTGACGAAGGAACTTTGATGTTCATGTTAGTATGGCTTGGGGAATAGATTTAAGAGTATGAGTTATGGAAGAATGTTGAGACTTGAGGAATCTAAGTTTTGGAAATTATGGCTATGATATCCGGGTAATGTTTGGTTTCTAGTGCTAAGGTATGAACCGGGTTATATACGATTTTGGTTGAATTGGTGTGTGAAAAAAAGAAATGCTTTGAGGATTAGAACATGAAATATATTTATTATGGATTTTTGGTCGTGAGATATTCACAATGGGTCTTGTTACTTAGGTAACAATTTTGGATTTGATATCTGAGAATAGGCTTAAGGTGCTAAAAGTTTGGATATATTTGGCTGAGTGATGATAAATGAAATTATTTATGGATTCTAGTATTATCAATGGTGATGATCATTGGATATACAATCTTGGATTAGTGCTTCGATCTTATGCTTTCGATCATGTTTGGCTAAGTCGATGTTTGACTTGGTATTTCGGGGTTCTTGCTTGGAAATGTTATTGATGGTCATGATGGTTCTACTTGGTAGTTTTGGCCGACGGTACTTTGATACCGGATAATTCTTCGTTTGTGTCAGTTAAGCACTTGGTTGCTTGACTTATTATGTAAATTTCGAGGACGAAATTTTGTTAAGTGGGGTAGAACTGTAACGCCCCGATTTTTCGATAATTAATTTTTATGGAATTTTCAACTTTTTGGAATTTGATTTCTAATTTTACCCTTGTAGAGTTTTCAGGTATTTATGGTCAAGGAAATATTTTTATTTGCTTGGTAATATTATTATTACTATTATTATTATTATTATTATTATTATTATTATTATTATTATTATTATTATTATTATTATTATTATTATTATTATTATTATTATCATTGTTATTATTATTAATTCTATGTGGGAAGTAATCATTATTTCAGGATTAAAATTGAATTTTATTTGAGTTAGTGTGTAAAACACATGTACTGGGATAGTTTTAACCTAAACTACGTTGCTTTTGGGAGCTCATAACATAAAACTCGAGCAAGGGTCGCGTTTTGACCAGGGGGTATGGTTGTGTTGACCTGAGGTGCGAGGGAGACAAAACGATGTCGTTTTGCCAAGCAAAATGACGCCGTTTTGAGCATCAGCCGAACCCTAGGTATTTCTCTTTCCTTTTCTTTTCTTCTCCTCTACCCAAATCGGCTGCCCACTCTCTGCCCTATTCTCTTCCTCTTTCTTTTCACTCAAAACTGCTGCTGCACTTGTCTTCCCTCTCTTCTCTCTTTCTCCCTCAACGCCAACACCACCGAGACCCACGCCGCCACTACCATGAGTTTCTTCCTCTGTCTCTGTGAGCTACGTCCAGGAAAAGGGTCGGAATGGCTAAACGAGGTGGACGACGGAGGACTCGAGGGAGAACTCGAGAGTCGCCGTCGCTGTTGTCTGGAGGGGAGGACTGCCGGATGAGAGCTCTCGTGCGTGCAAAACCTGAGGGCAAGACGGTACTGCCAGGCACGGGTGAGCCACAGTTTTCCTCTCCCTTTCTTTTGTTTTCTTGTTTGAATGTCGATTCGATAGGGGTTGAGTTGAGTCTAACCTGTGGAATTTTTTGGTTTGTCTTGGGTTTTATGGTTGATGGCCGAGTTGTGCGGTGGTGTTCGGCCGGCGACGGATGGTTCTGAGTTGGTGACGGCTAGTGGTTGGTGTGCTGCGGTGGTCGGGTTGTATTGCTCTGACAGTGGGCGAGTGTGAGGTTCGGTTTGGAAGTTCAAGCGGGTTTGGTCTTTCCGAGCCTTGTTCAACGGGTTTAGACCTCAGTTCAGGTCATCTTTTGCGGGTGAGTTTTCATTCACCAACAGAAAATCCGTTTTGGTTTTTGGTTGTTATAGTGATTGCCATGAGTTAAATAATCAAGCGGTGGTGCTAGAAGAATTGTTTTGGGTTTTTTTTTTAGGTGTCTTTTATTTATAAAAAGAAAGGTTTTCACAGGATTAATATAACCCGTTTTTGGCCTAAGACCCAACGTGTACTTGAGTGATGATATATCCTTGTTTTAAGTTCAGGAAGAGTTCGATTCACATGGGCCATATTGATTTGGTTTGAACCTTTTATTTTAATTGTTACTACTGTTCACACTGATATGCTGGGATCTTGGAATTGTTTTAGGAACTAGATTCTAATATGGATTTATTAAATAACTTATCCAAGGACCAGTATTCTTTATGTGTTGAATACATATATATATATATATGTTTAAAACCCAATCTTGAATTGGTGGTCACAGTACAGTGTTTGAAAAGGCTATTTCAAGTGGCATTTATACGTACCCTTGATGTTATAAATGACTCTTAATTCTTCAAAAGGTATTTTATCTAAGTTTGGACTTTAATCCTTTAATACCCCCGTTGAAGGATAAGGGTTGCTGCCTGCTAATTAAATGCTTAGTACACACCATGCATTTACCTCATAGTACACTTGTAAGTGCATTTCCTTGATACATATGTCTATGTTTAGGCATTGGATGTACTTGAGGAGTAACCGGGTTGAGCTCTAGCTTCTAATATGCCCAGGTGAGGACTTATAAACCTTTGTATGCATTACTGCCTGCAATGATCGGTTAATTGTCTTGGTATATAAAGTGGTATTATTTGTTTGGTCTTGAATGCTGTATGCATGCTTGCCTGTGGTGCTGTTGTTGCTATTTGCAAAGTGAATTATGTTGATGATACCTATGACGTGGGGTGCCTGATTATGTGACCTGTTGTCTGTTGTGATGTATTGTACCTGTCTAGCAAGACTTTTTTGGTTATGATAAACACATGAGATATAGATTTGTGGTTTGTGTGGTGGACTGTGGGCTGGGGGCCCGGACTTGAGAATAAGATATTAAATCCTCACAACACTGCCTGATCATAACATATGGTACAACTCTTAAAACATTTTTGAGAATAACATACTATAATAATTCTACTGTGGGGCTGTTGACCGGTTGGTTCGAGCGGGAAGTGTTACCCCTTGGGATTTTATGCGGTTTAGCATATGGGTCTGTTATGACCGGTTCTACCTCCCTCTTTCTCTCTCCCCCTTTCTACCTCCCTCTTTCTCTCTGTCTCTCTCCTCTCTATGGATATGTTTGGGCTTCGTGCCTGGTTTATTTGGGCTTATGCCTGGTTGTCTCATGAGACGGGACCGAGATCGACGCACACAGTAGAGGGCCCTAATAAAATATTTAAACCTAATAACAAAGATAATAAGATAAGTAATGATAAGTGATGGTTGAAGTATGGTGATGACTGGTGTTGTGTGCTGTGAATTGTTTGTGCTCTGTGTTTGCTATTGCCTGATGCCGGTGTACTTGTAGTTGAATTGTAATTGTATATTATTGGTTTATTTGTTTATGGTGAGACAGTGGTTGGTCTCACCCCCTCACAGTCTTGTCACAGGTTAACTGTTCTTTGAGCAGTGGTGCATATCAGCAGGTGGCGGTGCTTTCCTCCTCGGGTCGGATCCATAGGGTTCAGTGCATAGTGTTGCCATATGTATTTGTCTTCCGCTGCATACTCTATTTTGATATAATGTATTGTCTGTATAATGCTTAATTAATGTTTATCTTGATTTTATTGTATCCCGGGGGAGAAGGGCATTTTGGCCACTTCACATGATATAATTAATCTAATGGATAATTTGGGATACGGTGTGCTAGTCGTTGATCTTTGTGTCCCGGGAATGATAAGGGCAATTTGGTCATTTTATATTTAAAGTAATTTTATACTAATAAATTGGGACACGGGCGTTTCAACTACAACCACATGTAGGATCTCTGCTACCCAGGGCTACGGAATGAAGCAACATGGTCCAGATTCTTTGCTGACCCACATTCTAGGCGGAGAGACACGAAACCCTACTCCGGAGGATGTATTAGTTATGAGGGAGTTTGTTGATGTTTTCCCAGATGATTTACCAGGTTTGCCACCCGACAGAGAGGTTGAGTACACCATCGAGCTTGTACCTGGAGTTAC
The DNA here is from genome assembly GCA_028386065.3 of Turnera subulata. Lineage (NCBI taxonomy): Eukaryota > Viridiplantae > Streptophyta > Magnoliopsida > Malpighiales > Passifloraceae > Turnera > Turnera subulata. The sequence goes on along the minus strand of JAKUCV010004834.1, from coordinate 14,860 downwards.
ACCTATCTCGATGGCACCAACAGAGCTTCAGGAGCTGAAGAAGTAGCTAGATGAACTATTGGAGAAAGGTTTCATCAGACCTAGTACCTCACCATGGGGTGCACCAGTCTTGTTCATGAAGAAGAAGGATGGTAGTCTGCGTATGTGTGTAGACTATCGCCAGATCAACAAGGTGACAATCAAGAACAAGTACCCGTTACCAAGGATTGATGATCTTTTTGATCAGCTTCAAGGAGCAACGGTGTTTTCAAAGATTGATCTCCGATCCGGCTATCATCAGATCAAGATTTCGGAGAAGGACATACCGAAGACAGCTTTTCGCACACGGTATGGCCACTACGAATTCACTGTGGTACCTTTCGGTTTGACCAATGCACCGGCAGTATTCATGTGCTTGATGCACTTGGTCTTGAGCGAGTTTTTGGATAAGTTTGTTGTGGTCTTCATCGACGATATCCTCCTCTGCTCCAAGAGCAAGGAAAAGCACGAAGAGCATTTGAGGATAGTGCTTCAAAGGTTACGGGAGAAGCAGCTGTATGCCAAATTCAGCAAGTGTGAATTTTGGCTTGGAGAAGTTTCCTTCCTCGGACATGTGGTAGGCGGGGATGGAATAAAGGTTGATCCTGCCAAAGTTAAGGCTGTGTTGGAGTGGGAGCCTCCTAAGAATGTGTCCGAAGTCAGGAGTTTTCTTGGCCTTGCAGAATACTATCGGAGGTTCATAGAAGGTTTTTCCTTATCAGCCAGTCCCATGACTAAGCTATTGAGGAAAGAACAAGCTTTTTTTTGGAGCCCGGAGTGCCAACAGAGTTTTGAAGAGCTTAAGAAGAAGCTGACCACGGCACCAGTGCTAACAGTACCGAAGCCAGGAGTTGAGTACGTGCTGTTTTGTGACGCATCAGGACATAGTTTAGGAGCTGTGTTGATGCAAGAAGGACGAGTGATTGCTTATGCCTCTAGACAACTAAGGACTCATGAGAAGAACTACCCGACTCATGACCTTAAGATGGCAGCTGTGATCTTGGCTCTGAAGATTTAGAGACACTACTTGTTTGGAGAGAAGTGTCAAATCTTCACCGACCACAAAAGCCTCAAGTACATCATGACTCAGAAGGAGCTTAACCTGTGACAAAGACGTTGGGTTGAGTTACTTAATGATTATGACTGTACTATAGAGTATCACCCAGGAAAGGCTAATGTGGTAGCCAATGCTTTGAGCTGGAGACAAACGGAAGAGGCCTCCACTAGTTACTCGATGTTTTCACTTATCGAGTTAAGAAAGTTAGAAGTTGACTTGACAGTGGATGATACAGGAGCCTTACTGGCACACATGAGTGTCAAGTTTAACCTAAGAGGATGGATAGTGGAGTTACAAGATGAGATCCCGACCTGGTCAAGCTAAAGGAAGGAGTAAGGAGTGGAAAATAAGACAAGTTCCGTATAGCTGATGATGGAGCATTGATGATTGGGAAATGGGTATGTGTACCCAATGTAAGTAATATGCATAGTCAGATCCTGGAAGAAGGTCATATGATGCAATATGCGATGCATCCTGGAAGCACCAAGATGTATCAAAACTTGAAGAGCCATTTCTGGTGGCCTCGGATGAAGAAAGACGTAGCAGAGTATGTCGCAAGATGCATTACTTGCCAGCAGGTGAAAGCCGAACATCAGGCTCTAGCAGGCAAGATGACATCGTTGACAATACCGGAATGGAAGTGGGAGATGATCACTATGGATTTTGTGATTGGTTTACCGATGACTCGGAGGCAACATGATGCTATTTGGGTCATCGTTGATCGATTAACAAAATCGGCTCAATTTCTTCCTATTTGCCAGACTGATACCATGGACACATTGGCGAGTAAGTACGCTGCTGAGATTGTGAGGCTACATGAGATTCCAAAGTCCATAGTCTCAGACAGAGATCCCAGATTCACCTCACAATTTTGGAAGAGTTTACAAGCTGCTTTGGGAACCAAGTTGAGCTTCAGCACTACTTTTCATCCTCAGACGGATGGACAGTCTGAGAGGACCATACATACACTGGAGGACATGCTTAGAGCTTGTGCACTTAACTTCAGTGGGAGTTGGGATAAGTACCTACCCTTGGCAGAGTTTGCATATAACAACGGCTACCATTCCAGCATTGGTATGCCACCTTTTGAGGCTCTCTATGGAAGGAAGTGTAGAAGTCTGATATGTTGGGACGAAGGAGGTATGAGAATGATCGTTGGACTGGAGTTAGTCCAACAGACAGTGGACAAGATCCAGACAGTGAGACAATGCATGAAAGCTGCTCAGGATCGGTAGAAGAACTACGCCGACAAACACCGACGTGAGATGGAGTATAACGTTGGTGAGAAAGTTTTTCTCAGAGTTGCACCTTGGAAAGGAGTGATCAGGTTCGGCAAGAGAGGAAAGCTGAGTCTAAGGTATATCGGGCCATATGAGATCGTTGAGAGGATTGGACCACTAGCTTACAGGTTGTCACTACCTGATGAGCTATCACGTATTCATGACGTGTTCCATATCTCTATGCTGAGGAGATACTGATCAGACCCTAGTCATATTGTGGCCCCAGTGGATGTTGAAGTGGCAGAAGATCTTACCTACACAGAAGTACCGGAACAGAATCTTGCTCGAGAAGTACGGCAGTTGCGGAACCGTACCCTTCCTTTGGTTAAGGTCAAGTGGAGCAAGCATTCTGCTAACGAGTCAACATGGGAAGTCGAGGAGCATATGCGGTCCCAGTATCCGCATCTTTTCACCGGTTCAGAGTGAATTTCGGGGACGAAATTCTTTTAAGGGGGTAGACTGTAACAGCCCGGGTAAAAATTTACATTTTACCGGGACTGTAAAAATGCTTTGTATAGTAATTTACCATGTAAAAATAATCTTGGGTAATTATTTCAGGGTAAATTATGCATCGGATTCTGAAACCGACCCTTACCCCACGCTCGAGATTTCTCTGCGGATTTTACGGACCAAAATTGGAATTTTTCAGGTCCAGGAATCTTCAGAAAAGTTAGGTTTAACCACGAATTATCGGATCAAAAATAAAGTCAAGGGGGTGCTATCGATATTTTTCTGGTCCGGACGGGACATGACTGCATAACTGAATTATGCAGCCGCCTCCTCCTGTGTGCACGTGAAATTCTGTCTCCACCTGTGAAGCCTGTGACTGCTTCTTACTTCCATTATTTCTCTACTTGCTTGCACCACCCAGTACCACCTCTTCACTCTCTACAAGAAAAAAATTGAAACCCATTCTTTCTTCTGCAACACAATCCAGTTTCCCTACATCCTCACAAAACCAACCAGAAAAGAAAGAAAAAAATAATAAACAAACAACCTGACAGCCAACCGCCGCCCGTGCGCCACCCTTCACCGCCACCACTATCTTCTTTTTCTCCACGACCGGCCGCCTCCACCACCGAGCTGCCACCTCCAGTGGTGCCTCCACACAACCCGGCCACCATCCAAAGCTACCGAGCCGCCATCGACGTTGCGTCACCCTCTCCACCATCCTGCTGCTGTTTGTCGCCGGTGCACTCCACGGGTTTTTCACAACGCCGCCGCCGGACCCGACGAGTAGAGCCGCCAGATCCATCCCTTTCCCCGCATTCACCTTCCTCGTTGCCGGCTTCCCTCTCCCGCCACGTCTCCTCGCGACATCGCACCCACCGCGCGTCGCCCCGCGCTTCTGCCGTCGCTCGTTCGTGCGCCGCCGCTGCTACCCGCGAGGTGAGAAGCGGGTTGGTGACGACCCGTGTAGTTGACCCGACTTGAGATACGGGTTGGGTTGTTGGGTCTGCTGGTGCTGGGCCTGGGCTGGGCAGGCCTGTGCAACGGGCCTGCTGCCTTGGTGGGGCCTTGTGCCTGGACCTTAGGATGGGCTGATTGTGTTATGGGACTGGGCTAGTACTATTTGGCCCAGTCTGAAATTAAAAAAAATAATAATAATAAGAGAAATTAAATCTGAAAAAAAAAATAGATAATTCTGGGTAAATAATTTTGGGGAATAATATTATAAATAAATATATACTTGTGGCGAGAAAGTTATAGTATGGTAATTAATTTGGAAAATATAAGTAAAAGAAGTATTTTGGAAAGTACATACTTAAGGAAAATAAAAATGGAAAGGATATTATCAAAGTAAATGCGTACCGGAATAATAACCAGATATAATTATGGTAAAATATTTCCGGCCTATGTTATTAAATGGTGAATTATGACGATAATGGGAATAACCCGGGGAGGTATCGAGTAGGTCCAGTAATTATTTGACGGCTTACAGTAATAGTCGAGCATTTGCATATCATCTTATATGTGCATAAATTGTTGTTTGATATATGAATTGATAACGAGCAGTACCCTGAGGAGCCTGAGTCGGAACACTTCGAGGACTTTCAGGAATAGGAAATCGGCTAAGGTGAGGATAAGTAAATATTTATATACTGCCCGTAGTACCAAGTTGCTGTTGTGTTATATGCTTGAATAATTCCTTGTGGCTGTGAATGGTTGTTGTGAGATGAAGTTAATTGATATTTGTTGCCATTGACGTTGCTGAATTGATGCTACTGTTGATGTTATTGATAATGTTAGAAATGTTGGTATTAGTAGGTTATTACTGTTGTTGTTGATTGTGAAAATTGTGTGAGTAGAATACCGAGGGTACTAGTTGAAATAAGCTTGTATTATCCAGACAAGCGGAGAGGCTGTGAGCCTGTTCGGGATAATAAGATAATGGAGGTTAATAGAAATTAGGTAACTAGATGAGGGTAAAGAAATAATAAAACTGGTTACACTTAGACATCTAATAAGTCACAGTTAAATGTTGGAATAGCCAGATGGTAGTCTTATTTTTTATGGTGCTGGGGGAGAGTGTGCTTGGGGTCTGCTCCCTGTCTGTGCCAGTTATACGTGGAGGTACCAGTGCAGGGTCCACGGGCTAGCTAGCTTGACTACCAGGCGACGGCCACCATTTAACTAGTGATAGGGGCCCTGATAATAAAATTGGTAAAGGGTGTCTAGAATCACAGAGTGTGTTATTTAGGGTTTGTGTGAACCTTAGTTAATTGTGTTAGAACAAGTGCCCTACGCTAGAGGGGGGTGAATAGCGTTTTATGGACAAAATCAAAAACTTGCAGGAAATAATTGCGGAAATGAAAGAATGAAGGACACACCGAATTTTATACTGGTTCACACACACAACTTGTATGGCTAATCCAGTCCTCCGAGAGACTCTCTCAAAGATTTCATTATCTACGTTAAGCTTTCGGGTGCTTAACAAACCGTTTACAACCTGAGAATTCAAGTCACATAAACCTCAACACTCCTGCTTGAAGATACCTCACTTCAAGACTTCTCACACAGAAAGAAAACCCTCTTCCTATGAATCACAACAAGGGAACAAACCTCCCTTCAAGTGTATAACAACACTCACAACACTCAAAATAGAAACTCTCTCAAAGAGTGGATGTTGAGTAACAAGATAAGCACTATAAGGCAACTCTTTCAAATCTCAAGGATATTAGCTTATAAAAACTTGAATGAATGTGTATCAGTGAATAATAAATGTATGGAGAGTTGATTGTTAATAAACAGAGGTGTAAATGCTCTATTTATATGTCTAGAAACTTATATGACCGTTGGGGAATCATTCCAAAACACCTTTAGACAAAACAACATAGAAATATGCAAAATTTTACTGCTTAAAACGGCGCAACATCGATGTTTAGCACTAGAACATCGATGTTTGGCCAGTAAATATGAATTATTGGGCCAACGGTCACTAAAATATCGATGTTCTAAACTTAAACATCGATGTTTTGGTCCAACGGTCACCAAAACATCGATGTTTGAAACTTGAACATCGATGTTTTGGAGCGCTGCCAAAACAATTTAAAACAATGAATAGTAGAACATCGATGTTTGAACAGTGAACATCGATGTTTGAACAGTGTTTCTGCAAAAACATCTTGAAATGCAATCGGTCAGGAGAACATCGATGTTTGGGATGCCAACATCGATGTTTTGAGCTACTGTCGCTTTTGATAAACCTTTTAGAAGGCAGGAACATCGATGTTTAGAAACACAACATCGATGTTTAGTACTCAAAAACCATTTTTATGATTGATAAAAAGAATGCTATGCATGAGAAAAAATTGATTATGTTTGAGTGTTAACCTTTTACAATTAGGTTCCTAAATCTTCTTGTGCTTCAATTCTTGTGCTCTTCTTCACTTTATATTTCTTCTCTTTGAGTCATTTCTTTTTGCTTCGGGAGTGATTTCTTTTTGCCTCTGGTTTGTCGTCATTTTGAAACAATGTCCGGTTTGTCAATATCAAAACCTGTATGAGACAAGGAGACATTAGCAAAACACTATTTCTAACAAATTGCTGTTGATGTGACTTGGATTATTTACGGTTGTATGTTTATGTATATTTGCTTATGGATTTTACCCGGTGAGCACTTCGGACTCACTCCTCGCCTGCGTGACCTGGTCGCGTAGTTTGATTGTGCGTAGCTCAGGTACGTTCGAGGCAAGCTGTGGCGCACCCTCTGCCAGGCCGGATCCATCCGGCGTTGCATCATGTTTATACTGTTGTCTATTGCTGTGTTGTATTAAGACTTCCACTGCTTGCATTTTTATTTCTTGATTCGGTTGCTTGTTGTAATAATGCTCCCGTGCCGGGACAAGTACTGTTGATGTATTATGTACTTTTATTGTATTAATACTGTTGGCTGAGATATTTACCACTGTGGTTACTGTAATAGTATGTGGTCCCACATGTTTACTGTGTATAACGGTAAATACGGATCGGGGTGTTTCAAAATTAATCAAAATTATTTTCCGAATATAAATACGAGTTTATAAATATACATATATATATTTTCCAAATGTAAAATACTTTTCCAAACAATTATATATCAAAGTAATTATATATTTTCAAAACTTTTACTTTTGTATACCATAAATACATATTTTCCAAAAGGTACTAGTTACCATAATTTTCCAGGGAAAATAATATATATATAAAATTTCCAGAAAGTATTTTCATGGTATATATTTTTTTCCAAATAATATTTGTTTTTCCAAAACATAACTTAATTATTTATCAATGTATATATATTTACATTTTTCTCAAGATACCAGAATTAAACTGACCATAATTTTCTCAAAGTGAATATATATATTTTTTCCAGAATTAAATACCCAAAAATAAGTATATATATATATGTTTTTTTTAAAAAATAAAACCGGACCGGGCCATGAATAGTGCCGGCCCAGACCAAGGCAGCAGGCCCGAAGCCCAGGCCCACGCCCATACCTGGCCCAACACCCATCCGGCCCGCGAGACCCAACCCATAGTCGTCCGGGTCGACCCACCCGTCACTCCCGAGAAATGGGTCGCTCACCTTGAGTTGCAGCGGCTGGCGACGACGGCGAGAGCGGCAGCAATCGGTGCAGGCGTTGCGAGGCGAGGGCGACGTCGCTGGTACTGGCGGCTGCAGGTGGCGGTGCGAGGCGCGGCGGCAGCAAGACAGGGAGGCGGATCCGCGGGTCGTCCGTCGGGTCAACGGCTCCTGGCGGCGCGTCTCGTGGCGGAAGGAGGAGGAGGCGACGGCGTCGAGCTCGCGATGGCACGGCGAGCACAAGGATGAGGGCAGTGGCACGAGACACGGCGCCGACCTCCTCGACATGCACAGTAACCGGAGGAAGGTGGCTACTGTTCACCGATTTCCTTTCCTTTTTTTAATTTTTATTTCTCTTCTTTTTTTCTATTTTTTTCTATTTTCCTTCTCTTTTCTTTTTTTCATTTTCTGTATTTTTTTCTTCTTCTCTTTTTTTTCTTTCTTTTTTTTTTCCTTTTTGTTTTTCTTGTTTTCCCTTTTTTTTTCTTTTCTTCTCTTTTTTTCCTTTTTCTCTCTTTCTTCTTCTTTCTTTTTTTCCTCTCTTCTTTTCTCTCTTTTCCTCTTCTTTTCTTCTTCTCTTCCTCTTCTTCCTCTGGTTTCGTTTTATACAGGTGCACAGGAGAAAGGCTGCGCCGCCTGCATAATTGAGCTCAATTATGCAGGTTCGCTGCATATGGGGCGAGTCCAGACCGGACCAGAAAATAACTGCATACCCCCTTAGTTATTTTCCGGTGTGATTTTGCTGAGGATTCCGGGACCCAAAAATACCAACTTTGGTCCGAAAAATCCACGGAAAAATTACGAACGCGGGAAAAACCTTGGTTTCGAAAAACGATACCCGATTTACCTTGAATTAATTACCCAAGATTAAATTCAAAGGTAAATCACTGTAAAAAGACTTTTACAGTTCCGGTGAAAATACCAAATTTTTACCCGGGCTGTTACATATATACTTAAATTTTTATTTTGTTCATTCATGTACTTAAAAATTTTAAATTATGTTCAATTTTGTACCTTAGTTAGCTTTTCAGTCTACCGGATGTGGGACTCCCTGACATTTTTGGCTAAGTGGCAACCAGTGGCAACTCTTTCGATTGCAACATGGCCAAAAATGTCTGTCGACCCCATATCTGGTCAGTTGAGTCAACGTCTGAGGTCAGTGGAGGAGCTAGATATAATTTCTAGAGGAGGCCAATATGTATAATAGTAACGGTTTATGTGAGAAAACAAAATTTAGAAGGGGCCAAATATATATCACGATAGGACTTTTATGTGAAAATTAAAAATCTAAGGGTCTTGTAGGTACATCGCGGTAGAACATATATGTAAAAATTGAAAATCATGGCCCCTTGGCCACCGCCACTGTCTGAGGTACACAATTGAGCATAATTTAAAAGTTTGGGTATATGATTGAACAATCTAAAATTTAGATAGATAAATGACTAGTAGAAAGAAAAAGCTAAATTTTAATTTACACACCTTAACTTGGCTTCAAACCACTTTGGTAATTTAACTTTTTCTTATAATAAATTCCTAATTTAACTTTTCAAAAATATCAAATTAGTACCACCTCATGCGTAAGGTACCAAAATTTATTTTGGCAAATAAATTTTTTAGTCCCAAAACTTTGTTAAGTTCATTATTGTTGTTCCTTAGCTTTGAATTTCAATTTTTGTATCCTTAAACTTTATCAAAACTCAATAATGTTTTTTTTTTCCAAAAATTACCGATGATTCCCTTGAAAGTTGGAACTAGTGAATGCCATACGGGGCCATGAGGTACAATAATATTTTATTAATTTTATTATTTACCTTTTATATTTAGAATTTATTTTCTTAATTTTTGTAATAAAAATATAATATTTTTTTTTAAGGTAAAAGCCATATTGTTTGAACACTTAACATGATATTAGGGGTTAGATATAAGATGGATTTAGAGAGATAAGACTAACTTTATAATAATTTATTTCTCTAAACTCATCTTGACTCTAGCCGTTAACGTCACTTTTGGTTTTAAGATGATGTCGCTTTTATTTAGAAAAAAGTATTATATTTTCATTATAAAAATTTTAAAAATAAGTTATATGTGTAAAAAATAAAGTAATAAAATTAATAAAATATTATGTATGGCCTAGAAACGAATACACACTATAGTAGCTCACGTAAAATTTTTTTAATTGGTAAAAAATAGCCTTTGAAAAAAATAGCTTTATCTTGTAAGCAAATTTTATCATTTGCTTAAATTAGAAACTATTATTTTTAATATATTTAGTTTTAATTATAATCTATTAGTTTCTAGGTTTTGGGTTATTTTGGAGGCATTAGATTTTTTGGATAAAACTAATTTTATTTACAACCAATTTTATAAGTTTTTCATGCTCTCGTACCTTTCAAAACCTTAATTTATCGGACTAAAATTATTTTTTTAAAAAAATCATAATTTACAAGATAAATATAGTTAAATTACTAGAGAATTTCAAGATTTACTTAAAAACTTTTAATAAAAAAGATCACAAGATATTAAATTGGTTCCTGTATATATATATTTTTTTTGCTTTGCACTGGTATCCTATGTCAGCCCATGCCTTTTAGGGACATCAATGGGCTGTAGTTTGTGTATATTTCAATGCATTGATCATGAATAAAGTTCTAAATTTTTTTGGAAAAAAAAAAATCACTTAGTTAAAACAAAATTTAAGGTTACAACCATTGAAATTTGATGATAGAGGATAACAGTAGTGAATCCTTTGTTAAAGTTTAGGGAACAAAAAGATGTTATTTGCCAATGCAAATAAGGTATTAGAATTATGAAGTAGCACTGATTTGATATTTAAAAAGTTATAAGTTGCTAATTTATTATAAAAAAAGTTAAAGTTTTCAAAATAATTTTAAGCTAAAGTTGAGATATGTAAATTAAAATTAAAATTTAGCCAAAATGTAACCTCATGCCTCATGTACCCATGGATTAGGCACTAGGCAAGTGTTTAACCACCGAACAACCTATTGGCTATTTTTATGTGGTGCATGCGGTTTCCATGTAACGGGAACTCCGTAACCATTGGAAAACCGTAACAGAAAGGTCTAAATTTAGGATGGGTGAGGGCTGGTGTGCCCTATATAAAGCCCCTGCCATGAAATATTCACCATAGGCAACAGCAATAAATATATATATATATTTTTTAAAATATTTAATTTAATTTTTTATATATTTATTTTAATTTCATTTGGGAGCAATCCTTTTTCCAATCTCATCAATGGATTATCGGGGTCTTGGTTTGATAATTGCAAGCATATGTTTTTCTTGTGTGATTCTGCAATTTCCTATGGAGGCAGAAGCAGGTAAGATTGAGATACAAGATTACTGCAAGCACACCAAGCTCTTCGCCCTTTGCGATCGCGTGATGACAGCTGCAGCCCAGAGGAAGAAAACAGCGGATGTGACTAGCCTCACGCAGGCCGCTCTCTTTATAGCAAAGCGGGAATCGACCAGGATGGAAGATTTCTTCAGTAAACTGACCCCTCGCTATCCCCAGTTCGCGGAGCCACTCAAGGAATGCGCTAACTTCTTCAAGGAATCCACCATCTTCCTGAACCTGCGCGGGATGAATGGCGGCACTGCTTCCTTGGATGTGCACTACGCCCTGGACGATGCTTCTCAGTGCGAGACTGCATTGGCCAACGCCAAAGCAAGCATCCCAGAAGTCACAACCCATATCCAGAAGTGGAAGAACCTATTCGAGATTGCCTATTCGGGTGTCATGGCTTTGGAAACTGCTGCCGGTTACTAGGGTATATATGATGATTGTGAAATGATGGGTCAAATATGTACTTGCTGTATCGAGCTTTTTATTTTCCTTATGTGATTGGGAAAGGATTGCAAAATTCTTATATTATATATACATATATTCCTATTGCCTTGATCAAAGCTTGCACTTTTCTTCTCTTTTCCTTTTTGGTTCTGGATTGTGCGTTTTGCTGAAAAACATGAAGGATCATTGAACTTGTTTCTTAATATATATGCCCCATATCATATATACGCACAAATACCGTTGAAGAACCATCAATTGATTCCATCCCAATTCTATCCTGGCTTATTCCCCATCATGCAGTACCGTTTGTGCATTAAATTAAGGTTTATACATTTGGTTTTATTAAGTTTAGGGGAGTCCTTTGTTGTAGTCTAAGTCCTTTATAGTCCGTTATGTGTTTTGCTTAAAACTCATTGGTTTTTATTATTTAGAATAAAAAGTTACCGGATTTCACTTGAAGATTACATAAGGCAACAAAAAAACAGTAGAGCATGTAGGTTCCCGTTTTGCCAGTGATACGACCGTAAAAATTGAACTCTGCAGAAATAGAGTAGGAGATGACAATGGGGAAACCTCGGGCTGCAAATGAGCTGACAGTTCGTAAACAGATTGAGTGAGGCTCAGTGTAATAATAGTTTGTTCGGGCTTGGGCTTATCTATTAAAGATTAGCAACTTATTGAACCGAGCCTTGAGGCTCACTCGCTTTGCTCGTAAGCTTGACTTGTCTAGATTCATTAAAAAAAGGTTCGTAAGAGGTTTGTCAATCATGTAAAAGACTTTAAAGCTTATAGAAAAAATTTAGTTGCATTTAGACAATGAAATAACTTAACTTGAACATTCGTCAACCAACTAAAATTATTGTTTTGTTTAAGATATATAAAATTATTATGCAAGATCTAATAATTACCAAGTTGTTACATATTTATCACTTTTCCATATGCCAAAAAATAAATATAAACGGAATAGAAAAATATTATATGTTATGAATTTTTTTTTTTGAGGAAAATATGTGTTATAAATATTAAATTCCCATTGTTATCCCTGTTGGATTGAATCCATAATTTACATATGTTAGATCTTTTAAACCAATTACATTTTGTACCCAATTACTAAAAATAGCTAGTTACATTATTTATATACTAATCATGTAACTTAATATCTCATCATGCCATATTTACATGATGTAAAAGATATACATACCGAGAAATACAAACAATTGTCTCTCTCTCTCTCCGTCTTTCATACAAATCATTATTCTTTAATTGATAGTGATTATCAAATCCATTACCAAGGTACTCTTTTTTCTTTCAATTTTATAACATGTTATCAAAGGATATTATTATGGATTAAAGCCTTTTTTTGTCCCTGTGTCAGTTTTCAAAGTTGGAATTCATCATTGTGTAGGATTTTGGCCACTTTTCATCCCTCCATTCACCCCCTTGGGCTTGTTTTGATCCGTCTGGCCGAAATCAAGCGAAATTTGCTGACGTGGAAAATTTTTCGGTGCCACGTCAGCTTTGTGTGTCCCACATGTCAGGGTTTAACCCAAAACCGACCCAGTTTCACCCGGCTCATTTTTTCTACCCGATTGATCCGGTTAGCAAATTTCAAATTTATAAAAATGCTTATGCCCCATATTTTTTTGAATTTTTTTGTTGTTTTGGTCAACAACTTTTTAATTTAAAATACCCAAACCGTAATTCTTACTCTTAAATTAATTTTTTTTGGAAAATTAAATTTTAACATATCCGAAGGTACATTTGAATTTTTCCCCTAAATATAACTCCTTTGACACATCCAAATTTTTTTCATTATCTAATATTAAAATGAAAAAATTAACCAAAATCCTAGTTTTTCTCTCCAATTTCCTTTTCACCTTTTCTTCAATAAAATTTTTCTTAAAATAAGAATATAAAAATAAAGAGTCTGGTAACCACATGTTATTTGCCACCAAAGAAAGAGGAAATAAAAAAAAAACAACAACAAAAGCAAAACCACCGAAGACCATCCAAACGATGTCGTCCACCTCATCATCTTCTCTTCACTGCCGAACCACCTCCATCGAAGCCATCACCACCGCGCACGCTGCCACCTCTTCAACCACCTTCCTCGCGTTGCTCCAGTCGTCATCGCCTCCTCTTTGCAAGCTGCAAACACCATTGCTGAGACGAGTTCGTCAAGTCTCGTCTCGACTCGCTGCAGCAGCCCGTTGAACTAATGGAAAAAAAATCCACAGGGGAGAAGGCGCGTGACGATTCGCTGCAGTGGACAACGAAACCCACGCCTTGGTTTGCACACTGCAGCTCAAATCCCAGGCGCGTTCTTGCAAAGCTCCAGCATCATCCCGGCGACGGAGGCGTGGCGCTAGACAGAGGTGGCTGTGGGCATCGGGAGAGAGATTAGCTCCGCCGTTATGGGCTTGAATTGGTCAACCATGAGGAGCCGCTCCATCGCCCTGTGCTTATTTTAGGACTGGGCCCAGGCGAGAACGAACCCCGTTGGAGAAGAACTTTCCCTGGGCGGTGGTGATGAGGACAGAGCCCCAGGTTGCCTTCGGCTTAGCCTCGTGGAGGGCGAAGAGGAAGGAGGCAAACATGGTGGGGTTGACACAGTGCTGGTCAGTGACGATAAGGGTCAGGAGGAAGAAATGGGCTCGGTACGGTGTGGATTGGGTTGTTTTGGTTGTCTGGGTTTGGTGGTGGTGGCGGTGGTGGCAGAGGTGGAGGTTAGGATCGTGGGAATGGGGCAAAGAATTTTTAATTTTCAAAGTAAAATATTAAAAATGCAAAAGTAATATAATTAATAAAACTAAAATACTAAATCTAATGTTAAATAATTGATTATTAGCATAATATGAGACAATTAAGGTTCATTAGAGTTAATGCTAATTTTTACCAAAAATAAATATAACATATCTATTACATGCCTAATATGGGATTTATAAATAATATTACATATTTTAGTAAAAAAATAATATTACATATTTACTTGATGGTTCAATTGGGTGTGTGAACGGTTCGGGTCGAGCGGATTTGGTTTTTTTGGTTGGGCTGAAATCTTTGGGACGCATAAAGTTGATGTGGGGTTGGAAAAAGTGCCACGTCAGCGATTTTCAAGGGGCTCTGGCCGGAGAGACCAAAACAGACTAAAAGGGTCGAACGCAGGGATGAATAAAGGCCAAAATCCTACACGAGGATGAATTCCAACTTTGAGGCCTTACATAGGGACGAAAAAATGTTTTAATCCATATTATTATCATGGCCTGAGACGCCCCGACCCGTATTTACCGTACACAGTAAACACAAGCCGGAACTGTGACAACCCGACCCAACAAAGCCCAAGCATACAGTGTATAAAATAATAAACTGGCCAACGGCCCAACAACTAAACTGAAAACCGGCCCTTCGGCCCAACAAGAAACTTGTCACCCGAACCCCGGGGACATCAACAACAATAACTATCTGGCCCAATGGCCCATTACAACATATACACAGCAGAGAACATAACAATATGCACAGCGGAAGACCTATGACTCACATGACAACTAGGCAAAGCCCAATGCAACTAATGGATCCGAGTCCTGTCCGAGGGTACGCTTCAGCTCGCCCCGTACGTTCCTGCACTACAAACA